>SJYV01020496.1:2108257-2134680 GCA_006410875.1 Neotragus pygmaeus
AAGCTGAAACTCCAGTATTTTGGCCACCTCATGCGAAGAGTTGACTCATTGGAAAAGACTCTGATGCTGGGAGGGATTGGGGGCAGGAAGAGAAGGGGATGACAGAGGATGAGATGGCTGGATGGTATCACTGACTCGATGGACGTGAGTCTGAGTGAACTCCGGGAGTTGGTGATGGACAGGGAGGCCTGGCGTGCTGCGGTTCATGGGGTCGCAAAGAGTCGGACACGACTGAGCGACTCAACTGAATTGAACTGAAGCCCACTGCCCACCCCTTCCGCCCCCCAACCCTGAGTCTTAGATTCCATAGGCAGCCCACTGCTGAGTGTTGGAGCAAAGTCTTGAATTGTGTGTGTATGTGTGTGAGAGACACAGATAGACAGACAGACAGACCAAAGAGGGACAGGGACTGAATAAGTTGGGGTAGGGTTGATCCTACTTTACTATATGCTCCAAAACCACTCCAAGAAGTTCTGAAAATATTCTCCATTAACTGGTAGCTGAATGAGAACTAAACTATTAATAAGAGACCTGAGTTTTTAGCTCTGTCACTAATTCACAGTTGACTTGGGTATGTCACTTAGCCTCTAGTTCTCTGTTTCTTCAACTATGAAAGTAGTGTAGTCTTGTCTTTGATTTTCTTTCTATTCAGACAATCTGTGATTTTTCATAATTAATCATGGCTAGATAAAAGATCAGGCTAAGTCAAGTACAAAAAATTCTGATAGCTGGATTAGGTTCCCAGGAAGAGGGCATTATTCATAGTGAATATTCTCCAGGTCTCCTCAGTGGGGAGGCAGAGGCAAGACCCATATCTGGTCTGAGCTGCAGGAACTTAAGCCTGTCCTGTCCTTGTTGAGACTCAGTTAAGTTGTGCACCAAAGATGTCAACACAGCTCCAGAGGTAAACCAAAACCAATTATGCAGAAGATCAAAAGCTTTACTCCATGGAGACCCACAAAAGCACATTTCCCATTCTCTCTTCCCTAGGGAATTTAAGATCTGAAATCCTGCCTAGTTTAGACCCCAAGCAATAGGAAATTCAGGCTGGTGACTGCCCCTAGATTAATAAATATCCAAATCACAGTAAATCAGAAAACAATATTTATAGCACTGAAGATCCCTTTATCATGACATCTATATTTATTAACATTATTTATTACTAATAAAATATGGAGAGTGTGAGGGGATTAATGTGTCACTCCATGAGTTTTTGTCTTTAACACAAACAATTTTTAATCAAGCTCAAAAAATTTCCTTGATGGCTCTTTTATCTTTAGAGAAACTAAGAACATCCATCAAAAGAAAGATTTTAAAGGATGTTTTCAACAAGTGAGAAATTAACTGATTGTCAAGAAAACATGAGGTTTTAAAAAACAGTTATTAGGATACAGTAACACTGGTTTTCAAGCCCCATATTATGTAATTCTTATGTTCTATATTAATTCATATTTACATATAATATGGAAATTTCAAGGACTCTCAACCAACAGTCTTCTCCTTATCAGGAGATGTACAAAAGGAGGAAAGCAGGAAAATTCTCTTGTCAGTGGAAATGCAATTTGAGACTAAAATAAAACTTTCCAATTTTAGCATTAAAGTACCACCAGCCACCTCATGTGGAGAGTTGACTCATTGGAAAAGACTTTGATGCTGGGAGGGATTGGGGGCAGGAGGAGAAGGGGACGACAGAGGATGAGATGGCTGGATGGCATCACTGACTTGATGAATGTGAATCTGAGTGAACTCCGGGAGTTGGTGATGGACAGGGAGGCCTGGCGTGCTGCGATTCATGGGGTCGTAAAGACTCGGACACGACTGAGCGACAGAACTTAACTGAACTAATCACAGTTTTTGCCTTTCCAATATACTCACTACAATATTATTTACTTAACATTTACTTGATGCTCATACTAAACCATGAAATCTGTGAGATGACAAGTTCAATGTGTAGGTTATTTCCTCCCAAACATATTAACTATAGAACAGCTATTAAAAACATCCATTTCAGAGCCCCTTAAAATTATACATTATGCACTTACACAGTGAGTTAATCTGTAACTTTCTAAGTTTGTTGTCTACCATCTGTGTTTTACTCATCAACCACTTATAAATACCAAGTTGATATAGATACAAAATTAATATATATACACACATATACAAAATGAGTGTTACACAGTAAGATAGGAAGGCAAACATTAGAATTAAAAATTATCATAATGCAGTTAGTGACACAATGGAGCTATGTATAAAGCACTAAGCGGAGCGGAAGAGAAAGCATTTAATTCTGTTGAGGAAGCTTCCAGGAAGAGATGGCACCTGAGTTCTGTTACTTGTTAGCTGTAGAATGTTGAAAAAAATCACCTCTCTGAACCATACAGAGTGATGTGTTCAGTGATTCAGTGTATCTAGAACAGAGGCTTTCAAATGTTTTGGTTTCAGGGCCCCTTTATATTCTGAAAAATTATTGAAAATCCCAAAGAGTTATGTGGGTTAGATCTATCTGTCTTTATTGTGTTGGAATTTATTTCTTGTTCATTAAAATATCAGTAATATACACATGCTAACATAAATTACGACTCTATGAAAATGACTATATTTTCCCCCCAAGACAAAGTTTATTAAGTGAAATAAACCAATCATGTAAAAAATATACTGTATAATCCCACTTATGTAAGGCACCTAGAGTAGTTAAATTCATAGAGAAGAAAGTAGAATGGTGGTGGCTGGGGACCGGGGAGGAGGAGGGGAGTGGGGGGTTTTGTATACAGTTTTAGTTATGCAAGATGAAAAGAGTTCTAGAGATTGATTGCACAAAAATGGTGTACTTAACACTACTGAACTGTACACAAAAACAGTGATGATGGTAAAATTTTATTTTGTGTATTTTATTACATTAATTTTTTTAACTTCTAAATTTATGAATGGTATAGTTTTACAGTTCTGCACATCTATTTTTTTGGTTCTAATTTAATAGAACACAGCTGAGGTTTCATATCTACTCCTACATTCAGTCTGTTGCAGTATGTTGCTTTGATTGAAGTATATAAAAATACCCAGCATCATGGTTAAGTGTTAGAAAAATAAAGAGCATTTTGATAACTTTACCAAATAATTTCAGATCTTCTTTGATATTATACCAAAATTCAATAAGTGGTAGTTTCTTAAAGGTTCATTGTGATGTGGATCTGCAACTATAAAAATTAACTTTAGATACTCTGTTACATTAAAATCCATTTTCTAATTGCACTTTGAATGAATCTTTTACTCATAACTTTTTAAACATCAAGCACAGGGTATTAGGGAAATACGGGTTTACTAAGTTATACCCTCTTGCAAATGGTGATACATTTAATTTTACAATATGAAAAATTACATGTTATTAACACTTCTGATTGGAGAAGGCAATGGCACCCCACTCCAGTACTCTTGTCTGGAAAATCCCATGGACAAACGAGCCTGGTAGGCTGCAGTCCATGGGATTGCTAAGAGTCAGACACGACTGAGCGACCTCACTTTCTCTTTTCACCTTCATACATTGGAAAAGGAAATGGCAACCCACTCCAGTGTTCTTGCCTGGAGAATCCCAGGGATTGGGGAGCCTGGTGGCCTGCCTTCTATGGGGTCGCATAGAGTCAAACACGACTGAAACTACTTAGCAGCAGCAGCAGCAGCAGCAACACCTCTGATACTGTCAGAAAAGTCTTTAAGTATCCTGAAGCTATTGAGCTGACAGTGGTGAACATTTTCCAAAATTCTAATTTTCTCTTGAAAGCTCAAGTTCAGCATTAGCGATAAATATCAGTGATTCTTCAACACAATAAGCTTACCTTGCTTGTTCTTGTAAAAAAGTTACTAAATATGCCAATGGGAAATATCCATAGTGTGTCTATTATTCTTTCAACTGAAAATGGGGCTTTGTGAAAGCAGTAACTCTTCAGCTCACTACTCAAACTATAGTGCAAGAGCTTTTCCTCAAGACAGTCACTGTCATCTGGCATCCGAGAGAGCTTTATGTGCATGTCCCTGTCTGTCCTACAGAATATTAGAAAGATGTGTACTTAAAGCTCAAGGTTTAATAAAGGTAATATATCTTTTTTACCTCCTCATTAAGGATGTTAAGTGAAACTGGCTTTTTCCCCCTGGGAGTGTGTGGCAGTGAAGAACACAATGACCACCAGTACCAGTTTGATGCCAGAGCCTTGATTCTTGCTAAGGAGGTTGTAGGCTTACCTGCCATTGTTTTTGCACCTTCATTGTAAATGCCAGGACAGTGAAAAAAGGTAAATAACGTCTTACTGTTAACATGAAAAACCTTTCATCTTGTGGGTCCCCAAAAAGCAATCTGTGAATCATGTTTTGAGGGCATCTGATCTAGTGGTCCCCACTGAAAAAGCACTGAAAGGATGGCTTTAGAACAGATTTTCTGGGATTATGTCTTGGCTTTGTCACTGACTATGTGATGGTAAGCAAATTACTAAACTTAGGGAACCTCTGTTTCTTCTTCTCTGTATGCGGATTGTATGATACCTACCTCAAAAGAGGGCTTGAAGAAGAATTAAGCCAAAATAAGCATGTTTACCCTAGTGACTGGCCCACTTCATGCAACAAATGTTAGCTCTCAGTGTTAACATATATGAAATACATGCAATTTGAGACTAAAATAAAACTTTCCAATTTTAGCATGAAGTATGAAGTAAGTTATTGTTATTAATGTTGTTATTAACTTCTGCACCTCTGCAAAATACTATACATACTGTGTCCAATAAGTGCTTCTGAAAGAGGAGTAGTCTCCTCATTTCTCAGGTGATAAGTTTCTGTTTTTGAAAGCTCTGCTTTAACAGCCAATCAGTAAAGACACCTTCAATAAATGCTTGTTGACTGAAGAGTCAGGTATATATAGAAAGAGATCATTGCCTATGTGTCTCTATATTTAGATTATCATAAAAGAAATGTTTCTGCCATTAAGTATAAATGAAGATTATAAAAATAAAGACCAGAGTGTTTTAATGCTTGAACATAATTATTCTGAAAGGGATTCTAGACCCAAGACAAACATAGAACCTTTAGTCCTAAAGAGAAAATTAAAGCAGGTGGCATATCAGACATAGAACAATAAAACAAAAATTATCCAGGCTGGTTACTGGGCATCTCTAAGAGAGTGTTGCAGTTTTTAAATACTTATATTCAAAGAATGATAATTTTTTCCAAGAGAAACCTAATCTATAGGAATGAATCCCAGGTTGTTATTCATATTATTTCTTAATTTGGGTAAGAGTCATGACCTTCACAACCAACCACAACAGAAATTTTTATTCAAATAGAGCAGACTTTTCAACTTCCAAATCTATAAGGACTGTTAAGATTTCAAGGAACAGAATCATTGGAAAGTTACTACTTTTATCATATTTCAAGCTGAGCATGTAGATAATAAAGGCTGAACTCAGAAATAAGGCTGACAATTTCATAGTGACCAGCCAGACTCCTGTTCCCATCATTTATTCCTCTGTTGATAGACTTCCCCAGGAAGCCTGCGAAAATAACAAAAAGGAACTCAACTTCCCCCAAGAGAAAAGGCTTCATTTTTTCTTGGCAGATTCATTCCTAATCACATAGCAGGGAACCATTATTAACATCTGGTTATTCAAAAGGAGCCACTGAATTATTATAAAAATGTTTCAAATCATCAGCTGAAAACTCAGATGATCTACAATGTGTATGATGCTTTTTTCCTCCCTTTAGTCAAGAAGATAAATGGAGAATTTTTTATATTTCAACTTCTATTACACATTTGTTTCTAATCTGGGAAAATTCTTGTCTGCCTACTGTACTTCCATATCAAAGACCGATATATCAGCCTTTGCTTCTGCTCCTCTCACCCTGGGTTTCTTTTAAGAGGACAATTTTATAAAGAATAAGATTACTGCAAAAATGAGTTGCTTCAAAATGGTCACAAGTCAGGTGCTAATGCTGAGTTCAGTTCTCATTTAGTGAAGTCACATGCTTGTTAGATTGACAGCAATTAGGCAGATCTAATGTCTTCATGCTTAACTAGCCTCTTCATCCTTTAAACTGTTTCTAAAACTTAACTGTCATGATTTGTTACAAACACACCCCCACCTGAGATCTCAACATTAGGAGAGACCACTTACTCTATTGGCTTAAGACAGTAGTTTAGCTGGTGGCATTTAATAAACAGAAGGCACTTCTCTGTCTAAAGCCCTCTTATGGCTTCCAACTGCTTACCCTTAGGACATGATATAGAGTCTCATCATAGCCCACAAAGCTTTGCTTGCTCACCCATCAAGAGTAGATTAAGCCCAGCTGAAAAAAATGGTTTTGGACTCGCCCAATACAGACGAACAGGTTAAGATCTTTGCAAGCAATGTTTATTTAGTCAAGGCCCATTCCAATCTTCTTGCCCTAATAATGCATACTGACTTTCCAACACTCTATCCTTCCTGCCTGCCTGCACAACTAGCCCCAACCCCAACCTTCCACCTGCTCCAGCCCTCTCCTGCACACTGCCCAACCCCAGCCTTCCTGAACTAAGCCTCTGCCAAAATGGTCTTCAAGTTTCAAGTAAATCCTACTCAATTTCAGCATGAGTCAGTGCCTCAAAAAGACTAGGAAGCTCTGCCTCAAACATACTCAGACTCTGTCGGCCTCTTCTGTCACACTGACCACATGGTAGATAACTAGCTATGAAGCAGTCTGTTTTTTTTAATCTCGATCTCCCCACTAAGCCTCATAAATGCAGAGACTGGGTCCATCTGGCTAGTATAACCTCCCAAAAGCTAGGAAAGAATCTATCAATAGGCCCCTGGAAAGAATTTCTTTCTTGTGCCAGAAAACCCTTAATAAGGAGAAACCCCTCCTAACCAAACTTTACACTGGTGTGAAAGTCAGCGGAATGAACGTCTAGGCAGGTGTCAGAGGGCAAAAGTTCTTGGTGATACACTAGATGTAAAGAAGAGAAAGTGAAGAGGCTGAGAGTTTTAGGGTGATTGCAGATATGTGAGAGCCGGTCCTCCTCTAGCGGTTGTGTGGCCTGGTTAAACATTGCAGATGGTAGCTCTCAAACCCCTGGTCTAAACACTTATAAGCTCGAAATCAAACTAATGAACAGTCACATGAAATATTTTCTATCCGATCTTGAAAAATATGCCTTCAAAGTAAATTGGAAGTTGGGTCATCAAACAGTGAAATATAGAGACTTTAATCAAGTTGGGTTTTCAACACGAAAATTATCCACATCTGACAATTCTTCAGTAGGAAGTAATTATATTCTTCATCCTTTAAATGCACACACACACACACACACACATACACACAACCCACCCCCCGTCCCCTGCCGAGATTATAGTTATCCCTATTCATTAGGAAAAATAATTTCTATTGTTTTTTAAAAAAATACTAAGATATATATGGGAAGCTCAGAATCCAATTTTACTAAACTTGTGAAACCTACACATGTACAATGGGAAGTTCCTCCCTATAAAGAAACAGCCACTCTCACTTTATTGTCTCTCCCCTTTTATATCTATCATAAGAACAAAGTCATGCTCTATTCTTTCTTCGGACATCTTCCAACACAATAGTTCATCCTTGGGGGTCCCCCAATGACTGAAGGGTCTTCAAGTATCAGCCAGCAACTAACAGTACCCAGTCTTGTGATTACCGCAAGCATTTTGCAGGTTATCATGTGTGTGGGATCCAAACAGTGAGGAAAAACATTTACGTGTTACATGGGTAGACCTTGCTTTCCAGTGTGTACGTGATCTGGAAAGCTCCCTAGTGCTCCAGCTTCCTTGGTTTTACCTTGTCTGTGCAGAGAGGTTGTTCATCTTCATTTCTGGCTGGTGACTCTCACAAGCATCTTTAATTTTATCCCTTTTCATCCTCTCTGTTGAGTAATTACCATAATTTTCATTCAGATACTCTGTAAGGAACTTTAGTATGTGATTTATAATTAAATATGATCTGTGAATCCCTTTAAAAATGTAACAGCCTACTGTCATATGAGTAAAATGATTTCACGGTACTTTCCTATACAATTCCTATTTAACTGGTTGTGATACAACATAGTTCAGTGAAAGAATTGTTCAGGCATCTTTTTGCTTACCTGATATTGTGCCTACTACTTTTCTTAGGAAGACAAAAACACACCAGGAAATGAACTTGAAAGAATGAGATATTCCAATCCTTTGATAGTAATGATGGAGGTGTGACTAGCCATTGCTTTCTGGGCCAGTTCACCTCTGATGTGTTCTCCCAATATGACACTTGTTATTTCTTCTTTCTCCATAATTTCCCATCTCTTTAAATGCTTTCAAAGTGGCTTCCCAGGCTGAAACCTACTGTATACAAGTGGTAGGAGAAAGAAGGATACAAGTCCAAGGTGAAATGTATTAAACACAGACTTATTTTTCAGCATCTCCTCTGGGCTCCACCTCCTGCAGGACTAATGCCTAATGATTCCAGGAAGTGAAAGCAATTAAATTTCACTTGGTGTAAAGTTGAAGAAATTGTCCCATGTGAAAAGAATGTTTCTTTGCCACATTCCATAGGTGGCAATAAACAGGCAAATTCCACTGGTTTTGATATAGTAGTATGAGCTTTCACAGGGCTCAGGTTGATTTCATTTTTAAAAGTTGAATTTATGGGACAGAGGACTGAAAGGTTTGTACTGACATGTTTAAAACCCTCTTTTAAAAAGTGGCATATTGCATCGTTCCATTTAAGTGTTCACACCGCAGACTGAAACATAATCTGTTTACTGAAAAAACAACTTTTTATTGCCCTGTGAATAATTTCCCATTGAAAAAGAAAACAATGTACAATATTTTAGTGCTTTGTGAAACATCTGGAAATTTTTCTCCAGTTGCAGAACCTATTAGGAATTTGCATCCACATTCAAACTACTGATTTTTTAATTTAAAGCAGAGTAACTTCAAGCATACTATTGGAACAAATCTCAAAGCAACAGCTTCCAAAGGCCCACCGAGGGCACTCAAAGACACAGCAGTAAACCCACCAAAAGGCACATCTGGTCTCACCGGGAGCCCATGAGGGATGTTTTACATCTTCATCCTCACTTTCCTTCACACAGTGTAAAGTGGAATGTATTAGTTAAGGTTATGCCAACTGCTCTAACAAATAAACCCCAAATCTCAGTGGCTTAACATAGGGGAAGTTTTTTTTTCCTGTTCACCTAACAGTTCAACGTGGGTGTGCCGAGTAGGCGAGCAGCTTCCACATCAAGGTGTGGGAACTCTAACTGCTTCCATCTCTGACTCTGCAACTTCCATGGGGAGCTCTGCAGCAAAGAGAAAGAATATGGACACTGAACTGGTACCCGCTTACATCCATGAGCTGGAACTCAATCATGTGACCAGACTAACCACCAGGAGGTGAGAACGGCAGACCAGTCCCAGGAAGGCCAAGGAAAGAGCTTGGCCAACAACTAGGCAGTCTGTAGGATTAAAATTTCTTTCCAAATTTCAGCACATTCTGAATTCATTATTCACTACTCTAGCCCCTATTGTGGGGTCTATATAAGTCACTGTACTGAAGGTCCTGGGAGATTTGAGGACATTAGCAGACAGGAAAGCCACTAGGTTTAGGCATTTTTTTTCCTGAGCTCAGTTTCAAAGCCTTTATTTGTGAAAGCTGTGAAATGGGCTTAGTGGTAGAGACAGGAGATGCACGGTAATCAGTTCCAGCTCTGGGAAAGATTATAAGCTTTGGAGTCAAAGATTCTTTTTGCATTTTATTCTGTTTTACTTTTCTCCCAAAGCTGCCATTTCTCCACAAGAGACCTTTATGCAAACTTAAGACTCAGGAACTCTACAAAAAAACCTTTCCACAGTTGTTATAAGTGCTGATGTGCAGGGACAATACTCAGAGCTAAGGTGATGCAGTGATGTGAACCAGTTTCCCTCAAGAGTATGTCCAGCTTGAAAAGGTAAATTAAAGTATGAATAATTGAGGGTCATCTGAGGGTCCCTCCTTCCCTACCCTGTGCCTCCTTTTTCTGCCCAGCTCTTGTGAGCAGCTCTTCTCTGAGGTACCACCAAGTAGGATCCAACTTCATTATCTTATGGTACTTGCACATTTACCTATCAGCCTCTTCCCTGAGATGATAAAATCCATGAGGAAAGAGACCCTCTTTATCCTGTTTGTCCCCAGCACACACCGCGGGCTCTGGCTCCAAATAGGTGCTTCCTATACACTTGGGGGGGCTTCCCAAGTGGCGCAGTGGTAAAGAATCTGCTTGCCAGTTCAGGAGATGCAGCAGACATAGGTTCGATCCCTGGATCAGGAAGGTCCCTTGGAGTAGGAAATGGCAACCCATTCCAGCTTTCTTGCCTGGAAAATCCCAAGGACAGAGGAGACTGGCAGGCTACAGTCCATGGGGTAGCAAAGAATCAGACACGACTGAGTGACTGAGCACACACGCTTGTGGAACGGGATTGATCTGAGTGCAAGTTAGAGAAAGATAAATTCCGTAAGACAGTTAAAGAATCAAAGAGCAACTAGTGTGCAAAAGAGAGGACCACACATCTGGCTCAGGAAGGGTAGGGAGAGGGGGGAAGAGTTCCTGAAGCATTTGAAGTGGACTTTAAAGGGAGGATAGAGTTTCAACATGCAGTGTTTCAACAACGGCCCTACACGCAGAGGAACTGCATCTGCAATGCTCAGAGGTGAAAAGGCGAACGTGCATTAGAGGAATAGGTAGTACTCTCGTTTATCTTACACGTAAAGGAAGGGGTAAGCAACAGGAATGGAAAGCGAGATTATGACTATATTCTACAAAGGGCTTTGAGTCTCAGGTTGATAAGTTTCCTTTTAATTCTGGAGGTGCCAAGGAGCTGGGGGAGGTCTGGTGCCAGGAGGATCAATCTGTCGAGCGGGCAGATAACGCAGAGTGTTGAGAGAGGTTGGAAGAGGAGAGGCCTCTGCCAGGCCTGAAATCAATGCAGGTGGATGGCATCAGGGCCCTATCTGAGGCAATGGACAGGGCAGGAGAAGGTGGAGCACAAGGCAGAGAAAAAGCCCACATCTCTCGATAACTGGTCAGATTTTTAAGGAACGATGACCAAGGAGGCGGGCTAGGAGGGCTACTGCTGCCGTTCCTGGGAAGAGGAACTTTGGGAAGAACTCATTTGTAGATTGAGGAAGAGCTGGAAAGTTGAATTTGTGACCAGACTCACAGACTTAGAGAATAAACTTATGGTTGCCAGGGGTGAAGGATGGGGGGATGGGATAGTTAGGGAGTTTGGGATCCACGTGTACAATGTGCTATATTTAAAATGGATTACCAACAAGAACCTACTGTGTGGCACAAGAACTTTGGTCATGCGGCAGCCTGGGTGGGAGGCGAGTTTGAGAGAGAATGGATACATGTATACGTATGGCTGAATCCCTTTGCTATCCACCTGAAACTATCACAACATTGTTGATCAGCTGTACTCCAATACAAAATAAAATGTTTTTTATTTTGAGCTTCCAGTTCTTGGAAGAGGCAGGGTAGAGGATTGGGAAGGTGGGACATCTATATGGTTTGAACAGGGAGCAGGGAATGTAGAGCTGTTAGGGAGGGTGGAGAGGGTGGGGAGCGAAGGAAGGAGGACCACATGGTCCAGGCCTCACATTCATGAAATTTCTCACACTGAGTCTTCCGGCATTACCTCTAAGTGAGTTTGTGTATACAGTCCTTGAATTTGTTGGGTGTTGAAAATTTAATAAATATAAACTTTAAAAGTATATCACAATTTTGCAACCCTATTGGGATATTTANGGCATTACCTCTAAGTGAGTTTGTGTATACAGTCCTTGAATTTGTTGGGTGTTGAAAATTTAATAAATATAAACTTTAAAAGTATATCACAATTTTGCAACCCTATTGGGATATTTATTCACTGTCCTAATATACAGGGAAACTTTAAAAAAAAAAAAATAGAAGTGTCTTTTAATAGCTCTGACTAGAGAGTCCGCTCATAACCTGCTCTTACCACCAATCATAGCAATCTCGCCACTAAACTATAATTGCTGTCCCTTCACCCACATCCCCACTACCTGAGGAACAGCATGGGGTTAGAATCTCAGTAAGTTGGCCAGAACTCTGACAGAGACAAAGGCAACTTCATAAACATTTGAGGAGGCCTGGTGAGGAGAAGGGAAGTCATCTATATCGAAGTAATAACTACAGACATCAAAGTGGAAAAAGACCATATAGAAAAAAGAAATTCTCTTTCTTTCAGAAATTGCAACAACACAGTCTTGCAGCATTAGCAACCTTACATAACATCTGGCAGTTCTTGAACTCAAACCAGCTCCATCTTTTGTGTGCANACAGACATCAAAGTGGAAAAAGACCATATAGAAAAAAGAAATTCTCTTTCTTTCAGAAATTGCAACAACACAGTCTTGCAGCATTAGCAACCTTACATAACATCTGGCAGTTCTTGAACTCAAACCAGCTCCATCTTTTGTGTGCAGCTTCCTGATATTATATCATGGAAGTTCTATTCAATTCAGTGTTGAGATGCAGGGTGAAGAGATGAGAAGATGACAGGGATTCCACCCCAGTTCTTTTTAGCAACTCGAATCCCATTTTTGAACACCGTACAAACTTCTGCCAAGAGTCTCTCTAACCACCTTTTCTATTCCTCACTCCCTTTGGCTCCTGAGAGAAAATGGATGGAGAGAGTCACATGAGGTCAAGATGTGAGTGACTGAAGCAAATTTGAAGATGAGGGACAGAAGATCCTGGCCTTTTTCCTTCCCCTTAAGTCCTAGGAAGACAGTTTCAAGAATAAAGAAAACACATTGCCCAATTATTATAAGAATATACTTCTGATACACCTGTTTTACTTCCTAAAGCCAACTTTGACGACCTTAATTTTACCTACGCTACGGTATAAATTTTCACTGAGATGTTTATCTCATCCTGACACCAATTAGCACATGAGTTTCAGCAGAAGAATCCATAGCAATTTAATACACACCTTCAAAGAAAAGGAAACACTAATCGAAATGAAGACAGTCTCAGAACCAGCTGAGCAGGTGTGTATTTCCATAATGGCTACACAATTCAGCCGCATCGTCATGTTTGCTCCGTTCGCTTGTGAACTGAATTAGTAATCTTCACATGCGCTGTCCAAGTGATTGAAATAAATTACTTTGTTAAATTGCGAAGCAGGTTGACCCATCTGTTGGCCCACGAATGTTCAGATTCTCAGAGGGTTTATTATTCCAAATAATGACTGCCATATGCAGCGGTAAACAGTTCCTTTAAAACTGACTGAAAGATTTGGTGCCACTTTTGAAGGCAATTTATAAAGCTGTTCGTGTTCTCCTAAAGGATCTGCCCTTCAACTAACTTCCAGAAAAGTTGTCTTGGTTGGTTAATCCTGGCAAGACACCTTGTTCTCTTTGGTGAGGAAAGAGGAAGGAAAGAGCAGAAACATATGTTCTGGGAGGACCTACTATGCACCAGGCACCAGCACAAACATGAGCCCTGCTCCATGGCGTCTTCCACAGTCCCGTGCAGTGGAAATTAACAACCCAGAGAAACTGGAAGTCCAGAGAGGGCAAGTAGCTCATCCAGAGACAAATGCTGAGGTGCAAGTGGAGACCTGAACCCAGTCCACTGACTCCGAGACACACTGTGCTATTTCCACCAGGCCTGAGCATCTGATAGGAGGGATCTACACTGAGCGTTGCAGCAAGAATTGTGTACCCTCACAACTGAGACCCTGGGAGAAAAAAAAAATTAAAAGAATGTTGATGCCACTATTGAGATTCAGCAAACAACACCATTCTGACAAGCTTATGCCCTCTTTCAAAAAAAAAAAAAATGAGCCTCAGGCTTCACTTGAGGGGTGAGGACAGGGCTTTGAACTCCCATTGGCAAGAATCTAATAGGAAGGTTTTAAAGACAAAAATCTGTGGGTCCTTTTTTCATATGTGGCTTTCCTTCCTTTAGATCATCCTCTTGTTCCAATTCCGAGGGAAAATGCATGCTCTGCTCTGACCAGGGAGCAGCCATGATTTGTTCATGATGTTCACGGTGACTCACTGTGGCTAGATTACAGATGCTAAATTGCTGATGGATGGCCCAAAGCCAGCACATGGTCGGCTCCTCTGGTATTCAACGGCAGTATTAATCATGTGTGGAAAGGCTTTTTTTCCCTTCTGTGAAAAATGAAATGGCTAATATACACGATGGAATGAGTGCCCTGGAACAATTCCTTTCTTAACAGGAAAAGAATAAAGCTATTAAAAGAATAAACTCCTGTATGTGACATGATGACAGTGGGATTTTTCTGACGAGCTAAATGAATAAGCTCCCTCGCCTTTGATTTATGCCAGTGCAAAGAGTCTCTCAAAGCTTCAAAAGGCAGAGAGAGCATTTGGAGATGCCGACAGTCTCCACTCCCTTTATTATAAAGGGAATGAGAGGGTAAGACCAGGCCAAAGGCAAGCATCTGACAGGCAGAGGCCTGCAGAAGTCGGCACCTAAGGGCTGGCAACAGAAGGGGGGAAGGGTGCTCGGGTGGGTGTGCCAGAACCCTGGGTTGAGGAGGCTGCCTCATTTCAGCAACCCCGGAGGCACATTCGCGTGGGTCAAAGAGAGGCCCTGCCACTGCTCTCCTCCCAAACCGAGGAAAGCCAGCCTGTTCCTGTGCCGTCAGCTTGAATCCTGTGAAGGGGACTAGCACTGAAAATGGTTCTTCATTTCCACCAAAGATGGAACCCAAAAAAAATCAAAGCCCACATTCAGAGCCTTAGAAAAGGCTTCATATATAAAAATTCATTCCTGACAAGGGAGTGCGTTTAACGTCAGAAAACACGGCCCAGGTGATGTCCATGGAGAAAATATTTTTATTTGAATTATGTATTTTTTTTGTTTACAACAAAAGCAATGTACACATGATCAGAAAAGCATAAAACATCAGATAAAATCAAATTCCGAAAAACCCAAATCCAGAAATATTCTACAAAATTACCTGCCGGTACTCTTCAAAAGCCATAAAAGACAGGAAAGACTGTGGAAGTGTCACGGAGGAAAGTTCCCATTTGTCCTTCACCCAGCTTCTCTTAATGTCAATATCTTAGACAACCATGGCACAATTATCAAAACTCAGACATTGGCCTTGGTACAATACCATCAGGGGCTGGTGGCAAAGAGCAGGCCTGCCAATGCAGGAGAGGTAAGAAACACCAGGGTTGGATCCCTGGATTGGGAAGATCCCCCTGGAGGAAGGCATGGAAACCCACTCCAGCATTCTTGTCTGGAGAATCCCATGGACAGAGGAGCCTGGCAGGCTACAGTCCATAGGGCCACAAAGCATAGGACACAACTGAAGCAACTTAGCATGCGCACACAGTACTACTAACTAAACTGCGGTCTTTATTGAGATTTCTCTGGCCTTTGCCCCTTTCCAGTGCCAGGATCCCATCCAGGGAACCACATTGCTGTAGTTGTCTTTTCTGGTGGTTGATGGTCCCTCAGTCTTTCCTTGTATTCAAGACCTTGACATGTTCGAACAGGACAAGTCAGACATTTTGTTGTGAGTCCATCAATTTTGAGTTTGCCTGATGCTTTCTCAGGATTCAGCTGAGTTAGAGGTTTTTGGAAGGAAGACCCCAGGGGTGACGTGTCCCCTGCCCATGCCTTATCAGTGCTAATGTTGACCTTGATCACTTGATTAAGGTAGTGTTAACACTTCAAGGAAATGTTACTAATTTTCCCTGTTCATTAGAGGCAGTTCACTAAGTCCAGACTACACTCAAGAGGAGACAAATTAAATTCCAGTTCCTGGAGGGAAGAGAATCTAAGAATTTTCAATCACATGTTAAAACCCAGAAATAAACAAACGTTTTGAAGAATATACTTTGAGGCTACGCAAAATTCTCTGTGAAGTTTCATCCACTATTTTTAGAATTCCTCAATGGATGTTGCCTGCAACAACTATTCCTGTGGTGTTCCAGTGGGGATTTTCTTTTTCTCTCATTCCTTCTGTATTTATTATCTGGAATTCCTCACTGAGGAAGAGTTTTCCCTTCTTCCTCATGTATTTATTGATTTAATCATGTATTTATATCAATGTGAAATCTTGTATTTTATCCCTTGGGTTATAACATTGTGTGTGTGTGTGTGTGTGTGTGTGTGTGAATTAGTGTTCAGACTAGATTCTGTCCTTGCCTGAAGGGTTTGGGCTTTGCTGATTCTGGCAAAGCCTAAGCCATCTTCTTCCTACTGTACAATTGGAACAAATTTGGCCAAAGTCTTTCTGGATTCACCTGTTATATTATTATGTTGACAATAATATCCATTGTAGTCTCCTGAGAGTTACTAATTAAAATGTGAAATTTAATCAAAAGGCATGCATTTCTTATTAATATGCTGACTTTTTTGGTAGTTAGATGAAGTTTTAGCTACCCTTTCAGAATAAGCTAGGGATGAGTATGCAAGAAACACAATGAAATGTGTGTCTGTGATCCTAGAATAAAAAGCCAGAAAATATTGTCCTGAAAATACTGGATGTTAATAAATATTTGTTGAATGAATATATGTACGTAAAACTTACACTTTTGGAATGATTTTCCAAGCATAATGCTACTCATACTTTTAGTATTCTCTATCTGTTGTCGTTTTTGTTCAGCTGGTAAACAGTTTCCAACTCTGCAATTCCATGAATTGCAGCACACCAATCCTCTGTCCTCCACTATCTCCCAGAGTTTGTGCAAATTAATGTCCATTGAGTCAATGACTCTATCTAACCATCTCATCCTCTGCAGCCCCCAACTCCTTTTGCCTTTAACTCCTTTTACCCAGCATCAGGGTCTTTTCCAATTAGTTGGCTCTTCCCATCAGGTGGCCAAAGCATTAAAGCTTCAGCATCAGTCCTTCCGATTTCTATTTAGCAAACCAAAATGTGAAATTTTCATAAATAGCCTCATTTTCTTTGACTTTCTGCCCATTTGTATCCTAGAAGAAAGCATCCTGTAAGTTTCTGTTTCTTCATACTTAATCCTACATGCTGTTTGTCCAATGTCCAAAGTGATGTTTTATTTGCACTTTATTTGACTTTATTTGCCAAGAGACAGCACACTTCCAGTGCCCAAGAGTGAATGAGATTAGAGTCTGCCTATTTAGGACAAGGGGGTTCTCAATCCATGAGTGTGGACTCTTTCCTGAGACCAATCAACAATGACAGTTTGGTCTGGGGATCTTATGTGGTGAGACTAAAATATCTGCATATATATAATAGGCATGTTTTTTTCCCTTGCGCCAGGCACTATGCTACAACTTTTATATATTTATCATACTTAATCCTCTCAACCAGCTAAGTGATTGTTGTCAATAGCCATCATTCTCCCTTTTTAAAAACTGAGATGACTTCATCTCAGACCAAGAGGTGGTGGGCACCTGGGATAATATATTCCACATATGACACCCCAGATCTCTAGCCTTAACAAAGTTTTTATCATTGAGCTCAATCATGAGCCAAATTCATTGCTGAGATTTGCTTTTTTGAGGTTATGTGTGTGTTGGTGGTTGGGGTATACATGGCTAAGGAAGAATAGCACTAGAAAGTGGCATTCATTGCAAGCCAACACCAGGTACTGTGCTGGAAACTTTATATTATCATTCAATTTGCTCAAAAATGCAGGTAGATATTATCCCCACTTTACAGAGGAGAAAACTAAGGTTTAAGACTTAAGAACAGCCTTCACACCCAAGTTTGCCTGACTCCAACACTTAAGCTCTTTTCATATACACAATGTGCTGCCATGGAATTTTCTCCTTGATCAAGAAAATGAGCCAATGGCTTAGATCGCCATTCCAATTTCCTATGTTATCCACCTGTTGAAACCTGAAAACTGGGTTCCAGATTTAGAGTGGTGAAAACTTTGGTGGTCAAGTGGAATCCTTCTTCCAAACATCTGGTGTTTGTTGTGCCCAGAAAAAGGTTAAAACAGGTGCATCTCATGTCTTTCTAGGATTATCTGTTAAAATCTTTATCAAGTTAGACATTGATAACCCTTTGCCAAGAGTCTGTAAAATCCATGAGCTCAGGGACTTTATTTTATTCTCTCTTTGTCTCCAGTACCTAAAATATTGCTTAACATAGAACAGGAACACAATTAATATTATTGGGAAAATAAACATTTTGAGGTACAATAACCCAACATTTAGCTCACAAACACCATCTGTGATGTGACAATAAAGAGCTTCTCCCCCGTGAATATGTCTTCTTTCAATCCTAAAGCCTTAGCCTAAAGAGGGAACTCTTTCCCCAAATGTTAGGACTAGCTCACAGTAGAAGAAGATGCCCTAGCAAAAAGTTCACAGCATAAAGACTGAAACATAGTAAATAGATGCTCAGAAAATATACTGAAATAATAATTTTTTTTTTCCTCCACGTGCCTAGGTTAACCATGTGTTAACTCCACCTACTCTTCTAGGCCATTGACTACAATTTTACAAGTCCTTGCATTATTATTTCACCTATTGACTTGAAATTCATTTTCACATATATTGTCCCCTCCAGAACCTTGTTTTTTTGTAGACAGACTAATTAATATTAGTCTCATTTTACAGAAAACCTTCCCAGGGTTTTATAATTACTCAATTTAAAATTCTTTCTCACTATTTTTCACCGGTTTCATTGAGATATAATTGACATATAACATTGTATTAGTCCAGGATATACAACATAATTTTTTTCAGCATAATGATTTGATATATGTATATATTGTGAAATGCTCATCACAATGAGTTTAGTTAACATCCATCACTTCATATAGCTATTTTTTTTTCTTGTGATGAGAACTTTTAAGATCTTTCTTAGTAATCTTTGTATGAATAGTATGTATTGTTAACTATAGTCACCATGCTGCACATTACACCAGGACTTAATTCATTTAAATTGAAAGGTTTTTACCTTTTTACCACCTTTACTCATGTTACCCACTTCCCATCCCACCCCACCCTGACCTGGGGTTTATCACCAGTCTGTTTCTATGATTTTTTTTCAATCCACATATAAGTAAGATCATATAGTATTTGTCTTTCTCCGTCTGACTTATTTCACATAATATCCTCAAGATCCATCCATGTTATCACAAATGGTAGGATTTCCTTCTTTTTAATGGGTGGATAATATTCTAGTAAATATATACACTACATTTTATTGATCCATCCATCCATTGATGGACCCTCAGGTTGTTTTCATGTCTTAGCTATTGTAAATACTGCTACAGTGAACATCAAGGTGCAGACCTATTTTCAAGATAATGATTTCATTTCCTTTGGATATACACCCAGAAGTGGCATTTCTAGATTCTACGGTAGTTCTATTTTTGATTTTTTGAGGAATCTCTATAATGGTTTCCATAGTGGCTGCACAAATAGTAGATGCTCAGTAAAATTCTGTTGAACCAATTATTAAAGAAGAGCTATTGAACTGTGGTGTTGGAGAAGACTCTTGAGCGTCCCTTGGACTGCAAGGAGATCCAACCAGTCCATCCTAAAGGAGATCAGCCCTGAGTGTTCATTGGAAGGACTGATGCTGAAGCTGAAACTCCAATACTTTGGCCACCTCATGCGAAGAGCTGCTCATTGGAAAAGACCCTGATGCTGGGAGGGATTGGGGGCAGGAGGAGAAGGGTCCGACAGAGGATGAGATGGCTGGATGGCATCACTGACTCCATGGGTTTTGGGTGAACTCCAGGAGTTGGTAATGGACAGGGAGGCCTGGCGTGCTGTGATTCATGGGGTCGCAAAGAGTCGGACATGACTGAGCGACTGAACTGATGCTTATTTAAGCTCAGTATTAGTCAGATATTCTACTAGCTTTATCTTATAAAAAAAAATCCTGTGGTAGGTTGTATAATATTCCCATTTTGTAGAGAAAAGAAAAGTTAAGAGAGGTTAAGTCACATGCTCAAAATCACATAGTGTTTATGTGGTGGAACTGGGTTCAAATTAGGACAGGCTCTTTCAGAACCCACAGAAACCTTGAGAGCCTGAATCACCCCCACAGCACTCAGTGAACCTGCCAATCCTACTCCTTCCTAAAAGTCCTTGTTCTTCCCTCCCCCGGATCTTGGAGGCATGGTTGCCTCCTTCTCATTTCAAGTCTGCCCAGTGTCCCTTTCACAGAGACACCTCGCCCTACCCTTCCCTGTAGAGTAATTCTCAGTTTTTTGACCCTGTTAAATTGCTTAATGGCGTGAACCACCATCCTACATTCTCTAGCTTAATTTGATTATTGTCAAATCCCCCAATCAGAACTTGAGCTTCATGAGAGCAGAGACCTGTTTCTGTCTTGTTGTTCACTATGCCCCACAGTCTGGTACTGAGCATTTCCTAAATACTCACTGAATTCTAGAGTGAACCCCAGAGGCCAGATAACTGGTGGTGTCTTAGAGTGGACAGTATTTGTCTCCAGTCTTTAGGGAGCACCCAGTACATGACTGGTGTGTATCTCTCCAAACCTATGAAGTTCAGTTCTCATCTCAGTGTTTCTTTGCCATCTCAGGCAAGAAAATTGATTTATACATGGGCCATGCAAGCACATTTTTCCATACAAAGAGGAAGGCTCAGTGTCTTCATGTTTGCAGCAGGCTTTATAATCTCTCCAACAAAGATATACCGCTGAAAAAAATAATTTCTATCCCCCTCAGATTGTAGCCATACATACTCAGTTACTCCAAGACCAAAATGTCAGTTGCTTCTAGTCTACCCAGATGTTTCTCAACAGACAATTCAAAACATTAATATATTATACAGGATAAAGTCCAAGGGAAAAGAAAACTTACTACAGAAAACTCTCTCTGGCCTGGATCCCACATCTGATGGAGAATATGAACAATATTACTTGAACTTAAGTCTCTCAACTTCCCCCAACATGTGTCTGAATGAGCTCGAGGTATGTGACATGCATCTTATTTTTGACCCTTACGTTTATTGTCAGAAGAATTGTTGCACGCATCTCCGGGCAGACTGGGGCCCCACACATTGCTGCCGTGTTTGTTTCTTCAGAAAGTTGGTGGCTCTGATGACATCACCTTCCTACATCCTCTCCAACTTTGCATTTTCTAGCCCAGTCCCTTGGAGCTACTGTGATTTTGTTTACTTTGAGATGCTCTTCTCTCTGTTTAGAATCACTCTCCTTCTGTCTGTGTCTTAACTCTTAATTCTTCTTAAAGACTTGGACATAACATCTCACCTTCCCTGGCCCGACATCATCCCTCAGGTTCACTCACTCGTTCAGACACCCCAGGTTAAGCCAGGTGCCCCCACTCTGAATTCTGAAAGCACTTTATGAAGACCGTATAGTTAATGCATATGGGTTCCCCGCATGCCTACTTTATTCACTTTGTATCCCCAGCACATCACTGTGGCCTGCACATGATAGCACCTCATAAAGGACTGGGAACTGAATTTATGCCAAATTTATGCTGGTTCCCACCACCCCTGCCTCCATGTTGTATTAAGTTGCTTCAAAGGAGAAAAATCATTTTCTTCTACTCATTCTTCAGAAGGCTGATTTCACTCAGAAAATAATAAGGCCAAGTTTTTAGTTTCTGGTGTCAGGCTCCCAAATATGTCTGATGATCCACACTCACCCATAGTGATGAATGGAAGTGATGGTCTTAGAACTACAGTTACTTTGTAATTCTCCTAAACAAATGGTTTGCTTGCAGGGGGCAGGTGGGGGTTGGCATCCTCACATGGAAAATTGACCAGATTTCTCTTTCATATGTTCCTCTGTTAGAAAACACAGAGTCCAAGTCAGGGCCAGTCCATAATGGAGGTAGATTCTGGCATACACTTTGAGCCTTTATTCTGGGCTCCAAATGACCTCACTCTTGATTTTCTTAATCCTTTTAACCTCTCTTTTTAAGTTATACTGTTTTGCCCTACTTTGTTTCAAATTCTTTCAGAAAAAGCTTTAGTATGTGTACCATCTTACTTGATACAGTAGCCACTAGGTGCATCTGGCTATTTCAATTTAAACTGTAATTCATTATAATTAAATTAAAAGTTCTAGCAATCTTATTCCTTGGCTTTTGCCCAAAGAAATTGAAAATTTATGTCCACACAGAAACTTGCACTCAGATACTATAGCAGCTTTATTCATAACTGCCTAAACTTGGAAGCAACCAAAATCCTTCAGTAGATAAATGGATATACTGGCACATCCACACAATGGAGTATTATTCAGCACCAAAAGGAAATGAGCTATCAAGCCATGAATAGACATGGAGGAAACTTAAATGTACCTTACAAGCCAATTTGGAGAGGCTGCATACCATTTGGCTCTAAATCTATGAGATTCCAGAAAAGGCAAGACAATAGAAATTGTAAGGCAATCAGTGGCTGCTGGAGGCTGTGGTGAGTAGATGGTGGAAGTGGTGGAGGCAGACCAGATGAGAAGGCAGGACACAGAGAACTGTCCTCCCAACCTACAGAATGTACAAGACTGAGAGTGAACTCCAATGTAAACCATGTACTTGGGGCAATGATGATGTGTCAAGGGAGGTTTATCAGTTGTAACAAATGTACCACTCTGATGGTAGATGTTGAGAATGGGGGAAGCTGTGCATGAGTTGGGGCAGAAGGTACATGAGAAGTCTTTATAATCTCTTCTCAATTTTGCTGTAAACTTTAAGCTGCTGAAGAAGAAAGAAGTTCTAAAAAAAAACAATTAATTTAAAATTTAGTTCCACAGTCACACTAGCCACATTTCAAGTGCTCCATAATCACATGTAGCTGCCTATTACATAGAACAGATATAAAACATTCTCATCATCCCAGAAAGTTTCATTGGATAGCACTGATATAAGCTACAGTACAGTATAGTGTCATTTAATATAATGTATTTTTGTTCTGTTGCCTTGCATAATTTGTCAATTAAAGACTGAGGTCTCCTTAGGGGCCTGCAAAGGCAAGGGTTCTAGAATGCTACATTTAGCACAACGCACATACTGGAGTTGAAGTGGAAGGCTCATCACCTCTGGCGTTATTAAGGACTCTTCCCGTGTCTCAGGATGAGGGACGCTTGCATGATGATATGCTCTGAAAAGAGATCTTCAAGATGCCGTCTCCAAAGAGTGAACACTAAGGCAGTGAGAACCGTGTCCTGAGCCTGTCTGGGGATTACATGGGTACTTAGAACTCACAGGGGGAAAAAGACAGGAGCTCAGAAACTGCCCCTTTGGTCTGCATGGCACCGTGCTTTTTCTGAGGGCAAAGAAAACATTCCAGTAACCTCTAACAGAAACAAAAGGTTGCAGTTTGCTACTTTAATAGAAGTAAGCGATTATTGCTTAACAATATCATCTCTTAGAAAGCAAGCTGAGGTTTCTATACCACAATGGAAAAACAACTCATTTTCTCCCAACAGTTAATATTATATGTCTTCTTCATCAAGCAAAATGCACACAAAACTCTTATTTTCTCCATTGCTTCCAGATCAGCAAGACTGGGAACTGATTAGGAAGAGCAATCAGCGTCTTTCAGACAGAGGAAGACAAGCCAGGTGGGACCAAAGATTCTTCAGTTCAGTTCAGTTCAGTCGCTCAGTTGTGTCTGACTCTTTGCGACCTCATTAATTGCAGCACGCCAGGCCTCCCTGTTCATTACCATCTCTCGGAGTTCACACAGACTTGCATCCATCGAGTCCGTGATGCCATCCAGCCATCTCATCCTCAGTCGTCCCCTTCTCCTTCTGCCCCCAATCCCTCCCAGCATCAGAGTCTTTTCCAGTGAGTCAACTGTTCGCATGAGGTGGCCAAAGTACTGCAGTTTCAGCTTCAGCATCATTCCTTCCAAAGAAATNTCAAGGCCAGAATACTGAAGTGGCTTGCCATTCCCTTCTCCAGTGGACCATGTTCTGTCAGCCCTCTCCAACATGATCCGCCTGTCTTGGGTTGCCCCACAGGCATGGCTTGGTTTCACTGAGCAGCAGATTTTCTTCCACTGGTGAGCTTTGGGCAAGAGAAGGGAGCTTGTGGGATGACTATCAACCTAGTAG
Organism: Neotragus pygmaeus; assembly: GCA_006410875.1. NCBI lineage: Eukaryota > Metazoa > Chordata > Mammalia > Artiodactyla > Bovidae > Neotragus > Neotragus pygmaeus. The sequence continues at coordinate 2,132,320 of SJYV01020496.1, forward strand.
CCTAGAGGTTTTCTTCTCCTCTGGGGAGCTATTATCTCTGCAAAACTACTGTAATTTTAATGAGCTGCCATTTGCTTCTTAAATTCATCAGGAATTTAGTTAGTGTATGGGCCACAAAATAGGACTCTTATATGTTTAGAATTTTGTCATTTAATAAAATGTTTTATAAGCACAGTGCATACCTATTAACTAATAAGTGCCCTTCTCAGGGCCCAGCAGCCTATCCCATGGCCAACAGGGCACTGACTGCTATAGGTGAGTTATAGAGAGATCATCTCCCAAGTTCTCATTCATCTTTATTATAACATTAAAATAGTCGATGATGACTAATCAGTCGCTGTTAAATTCCATCCTTGGGAATTTGACCAGCCTTGGCTCCTTAACATTGAAAATCTTCTTGAGGGCTGTCTCCTTTGGAAAAGAGAGGCCCTGAGCTTTTGATCCTGTGGAGGGATTTATTATCTGCTGGAAGGCAGGACAGAGAGAGAGAGAGAGAGAGAGAGAGAGTGTATAATTGATAAAGCAGTTCCTAAACATGGGGCTATGAACTGACCCCATCAGAATCTCCCAGGATGGGTGATGAAAAGAGGTTTCCCTGGGCTCCACCCTAGATCCAGTGAATTATCCTCAAGGGCAAGGTCTATAATTGTTTCACCAACCCGGCTCCCAGCTTTTTCTGATAAACAGCTTTGGGAGGCACAGGGAAACCAGAATACTCCCTAGATTGAAAGGCAGGCACTGTGTCCTTACAGTGGAATAATTAGCTCAAAACAGGAAAAACAGAAATGAAACATCATACAAACTCTGCTTCATACCCACAGAATGCATCTGGGGGCCTAACCATGAATTTCGCAAGTGTTGCTCACAAAGGTGAAAATGGCAGGTGCGGCACAGTCTATCGCCGTGCTTGGAAGATTCAAAAAAGGCACCACTTCTTGGCAGGCTTCATTTTTTTACTTTTATTAAGACTTTTAAGCACCTTCGCTTCATTTTACCTTCATTTCCTATGACTGTGGGAGAGGGGGCTCACATAGCCCTAGGTTCCAAATAAAGCATGACTCAACCCTGAGAAAAGCCTGGGGAGGAAAGGGGACCTGAGACCCCAGTACCTGGAGGCAGAGGACAGAGTTCCTGTAACTACATGAGTGAGGGGGTGGGGAGAGGCAAGGAACCACAGCACAGGGAGGTGAGAGAATGAATATGTAAGAAAGCCTTCACCCTCTGACTGCTTTGATTGCGTTCCAATGACATATTTCTCACGGCTTTGTCCAATATCTTTTCATCATAAATAGAACAAATCTCAAGTCATCATATATTAAAATATGTTGAAAAGACATCACTTTAGGAAGTTTGTGCTTACTGGGAGCAGCGATTTCTTTTATCACCAACCCTGGTTTGGAGAAGGAAATGGCAACCCACTCCAGTATTCTTGCCTGGAGAATCCCAGGGATGGGGAAGCCTAGTGGGCTGCTGTCTCATGGGGTCACACAGAGTCGGACACAACTGAAGCGACTTAGCAGCAGCAGCAGTTTGGCTTCTGGTTGAGGTGGGGGCTTGGGGGAACATGTCCCTACAAGTTCCTAAGGACAGAAAATTGTGACAGAAGGAAATGCACTGGTCCCAAGCTCAGAAATCAGCCACATAAGCTGTGAGATGCCAAGCTTCTTTGCACTTGTTTGGCAACAATCATGGTATCAACAGAGGTTTTCTTGGGGCTGACACCTCCATTGCCATGCCCAATATTTTGCAAGCGTTATCACATTTGTTCTTCACAAACACCCTATAAGCTAGGTATTATTATTATCCCCGTTTGAAAGGCGAGAAAATAAAGCTTAGGGGAATTATTATTTGGAAATAATTTTTCAAGTTATAGCCTCAATATTCCAGTTAACCCTTGTTTCTAGATTCAAACAATACCATATGGAACACTACTGGTGGCTGAGAGTTCTTTGCCAGTGATGGGAACAGCCAAGAAAGGAGAGATTGTTATCTGCAGCAAAAAATGGGTTTCTCCCCTTAACCAAAAACTCCCCAACAAAGATCAAGTCAGTTCTGATGGAAAAAAATAAAATAAAGTAACATTTGTTTAGAACGTGAGACATGAAACCTGCTTTAACCCAGTAGATTTGCAAAGGAGTTTTGGGTGCTTCTATGATCTACTTCATCTTTCTCGGACCCCACCCCCTCCCTCGAGAAAAACAAAATCAAATAAAAATAAAAATATCTTCACTTTTTTCCTCAAGCAACAAACTTTTTTCTGGAACTTGTCTTCTTTGAAAGCTAAGCCCTCCCAAGGAGCATCTGAGATCTTGGACCCCTTCACAAAAAGCAATTGATGATTCAGGTCCCACCCACACCCCC
>SJYV01020496.1:2135070-2189520 GCA_006410875.1 Neotragus pygmaeus
GCAGCTTTTTCTGTGGGAAGTCCCACCCACACTTGTGCTTTCTCTCAACTTCTCCCTCTTAGATGCCCTGCCTCAGAAAACCTCGACATTCAGCAGAAGCACATTTGAGTCTGGAGGGTTTTCTGAGAAGCTAGCTATGACCCAGAAGCACATCAAAGAGTCTGACATTTGCCCTCCACAGACCCTTCATGCCCTTTCCAAAGAGCATCCACCCACTTTCTCTGATGATTAGTATTGATACTTAGTGAGCAGTCACAATGCAGCCCAAACAATGACAAACACAAAGGTTTCTTTACCTTCCACCCAGCGCCCAGTGTCCTGCAGATAAAAATAACAATGGCTGCCATTCACTGCACCTTTACCATGGTCCAGACCCTGTGCAAACCAACTGACATTCAATCTTCACAACGACTTAAATAAGTGAGAAGACATAGACATCCCCATTTTGCAGATGGGCAAATCGACACTCAGAATCTTATCAAACTAGTGTAAGGATATGCTAAGAGCAGCAGGCTGCAAACCCCAAGCTCTCACCTAGCGTTCAATAATTCCTCCTACGGCTTGGTAACGGTGCTTGGCAGGCAGAGAGGAAAATACGGCTACAAGTGGTACTCATTTCCTGTTCAAGTTATCTCCCATCGTGTTTTGGTTGGACTGATAAATATTTTTTAAGGAGAATCAACAGCATGGAAAAATCTTATGCAACTCTAAAAACTGTGTTGATAGTATGGTACTTGAAATTATTCTGCCTTTAGGCAAGCTTTGCAAACACTAGAAACGGAGATGGAGAAGGCAGAAGCAGGGAGCACAAAGAAATGAATCATGGATGAAAATGCAGGTTTTTTTCACAAAGTCATAACTATCCTGATAAAATATAATAAAATAATTAAGCAGCATGCAAGGTGGAATTCAAGGGGAGTTTTATTTTTCTTCTCTGTACTTACTTTTCTACTCTGTACTACAAATGCCTTCCGACATGCCATATTTCCAGGTCTGGGTCAGAGCAAGAAAAAGACCTTGCAGTGATCATTATAAGGCTAAATTTGCTCACTTTAAGTAGTTATTCTTAATTTTGACCTTGTTTTCTCCTTTTTTCAGAATTATAATACCCTTTTTTCTAAGAAGGATGATGACAGAAAATGTTCATTTCCTTTTTCTCTTTTTTAAAATTGTCTTTATTTCACTAAGTAAAGAGTGGTCTGGTGAAAGGAAGTTTATTTTCAAAAAAAAACCTTTAAAAAAACTGTCACTTAACAAAGTCTTGAGCTAACTTTTTTATTTTTCTAATTTTTCATCTTAGCATGAACTGGTTTGTAAAACCTAATAAAAAGTTATTTTTAAACAATGAGTTATAAATTTTTAGGGGAACCACACACACACACACACACACACACACATATATATATATCTCCTCTTTAGTATAACCTTATTTTTAATTTTGTTTTAATCTGTCCGCTTCTGATTCTTTGTATCACTTACCATCACTGAAGAAGGACATAGAAAAGCAAAGTGGTTTCTTGACAATGTTGAGAAATTTTAATGACAAGGGAATAATTAGATGCATCAATAGGTCAGATGAAATTTAATAAAGTAATATGTTAAAATTATTTTTATGAGGCCATAAAATCATTTATTTATTGGACAACAAAGGATTTTTTCCTCTGGTACAGATCTGAAATTTTAAAAATATATACATGTATAATGCTACCAAAGTTTAGGCTACAGCAAATGATGCTATACATTTGATAATAAAAAGAAAAAAATTTAAAGCAGAGTATCTGGCCTTATGGAAGACAGCCTGACACTCAAGAAACAAAAGCTCTATTGTGAACAGACTCTATTTCAAGAGCATACTGAGGGGGGATTTGGCAAAATGTAGTTTAGGCTTAGACTAATTTCACATTCTAATGAGAATCTCCAGATAAAGCTGCTTTATAATGGCTACTAAGCAGTTGGCAGATTAACAAGATTCAGACCATACAGAGCAGGAATTAGTCATGTTTGTCATAAGACCATATGGCTAGAAAGAGACTGAGAGAGTTTGCTTTAGCCTGTCCTGGAGGTTTTTGGGAGGACAGCATACATAATTAAGAGACCCAGACAAATCAGAATATTCCACAGCCTAGCAACCTTTACACAGGGAAATCATGCAAGGTTCATAGGTAACCAACCTCCTGTAATTCCTTTTGGTGTTGGAAAAGTTTTGTAGTCAAAGAACTGGATCCTAGAGTTTGTGCTCATTCTCTTTCCTTCAGTCTTCAGAATTTCTGCATTAAATGGAGGAAATATGGCAAAGAAAAGAACAGGACAGATTTTAGAGATGCTCTGTGTAATGTGGGAGCCCCTAGCCACTTAAAATTCAGTGACATTAGCCCCATTTTGATTGCTCAATGGCCACATATGGCTGGTGGTGACCATACTGAACAGCACAAGTAGAGACCATTTTCATCATCATAAAAAGATCTATCGGCTAGCTCTGCTCTAGAGACAACGATCCCACCCCCATGGACTTAAAATCCTCTCAACTTCCTTATCTGCACAATTAGGAAGCTATCTGTCTCACAAGAATGTTGCTGCTGCTGCTGCTAAGTCGCTTCAGTCATGTCCAACTCTTTGTGAANCGGCTAGCTCTGCTCTAGAGACAACGATCCCACCCCCATGGACTTAAAATCCTCTCAACTTCCTTATCTGCACAATTAGGAAGCTATCTGTCTCACAAGAATGTTGCTGCTGCTGCTGCTAAGTCGCTTCAGTCATGTCCAACTCTTTGTGAACCCATAGACGGCAGCCCACTAGGCTCCCCCATCCCTGGGATTCTCCAGGCAAGAACACTGGAGTGGGTTGCCATTTCCTTCTCCAAGGAATGAAAGTGAAAAGTGAAAGCGAAGTTGCTCAGTCATGTCCAACTCTTAGCGACCCCATGGACTGCAGCCCACCAGGCTTCTCCATCCATGGGAATTTTCCAGGCAAGAGTACTGGAGTCGGGTGCCGAGAATCCAACTGGAAGAGTTCTCTGCAAGATATAAAACAAATAAATGTTAGCTATTTTGATAATGATGATGATGATGAATGACTTCTATATAGGAAGCCATCATATAGTTGGAAATGATAGCAATCTCAGTCTTCACTCAGAGTGTACACAATCTCAGGTTGTGAGACTTTTCCTTCAATCATATACTCTCTTTTTCTTCAAAGCTTCTTCTTCACTCCATAACTGGTGACAAAGAATTAAACCATGTAGAAGTGAAAAGTCCCCAGAATCCTATTTGAACTCTTAAGCTTAAAAAAAAATCACACCAGGCAGAATTCATATTTTACACCTAAGTTATTTACCATTTCCCAAGCTAACATCTGCATCTCCAAGGAGCCTGTGGAAGTCTGAGGGTTGGGCAGAGCAGGGCAGATGGGATAACGGGGTATGTGGAAGGAAAGTGATGTTAGAGTTATTACCATTATTATAAAAGTCTTCCCAGAATACTTTTGTGTGTTTTCCAGAATAAATCTTATAGGCCACATATAAAGCATTGGTTCAGTCAAAAATTGTATTAATTAAACTAATAATATTGTTTGGTGGAACTATAAATGACTGCCATTTTTTGGTAGGTCAAAACAGTAAAATGCTGGCAACTGCATGTAGTACAACCTAATGCTTATCTCAGTTTCACCCACAGCAAGGTGGTCAAGAGTTCCAGTGTTGGCAGACAGACCTGGACTCAAATCTCCCTCTACTACTTAACAATTGTGTCCCTGGAGAATTAATAGAATAATGGGATAAATAAATGGAATTTGCAGATCAAATCTTCCAAAATCCTGGATCTATGAGAAAAGAAAAAGTGAAGACCTTTTTTGCCTCAGAGTAGAAATGACAACCCACTCCAGTACTCTTGCCTGGAAAATTCCATGGACAGAGAAGCCTAGTAGGCTACAGTCCATTGGGTCGCAAAGAGTCGGACACGACTGGGCAACTTCACTTCACTTTACTTCAGCGCTTTTAATTTGTCGATACCACCCCATTCAGGCAATATTAATTTTGTAGGACAGAGACTAACAAAGGCAAGTAAGCAAAGGAGTTGTTGTACAGTAGCTAAGTCATGTCCAACTCTGTGTGACCCCATGGAGTGCAGTATGCCAGGCTTTCCTGTCCTTCACATCTTACGGATTTTGCTCAAGCTCGTGTCCATTGCATCAGGCTCTTCAGTCCATGGACTTCTCCAGGCAAGAATACTGGAGTGGGTAGTCATCCCCCTCTCCAAAGGATCTTCCAACCCAGGATTGAACCCATGTCTCCTGCATTGCAGTTATATTCTTTACTGTCTCAGCCACCAGGGAAGCCCTACCCCCCACCCAACTCAAGGAAAGGAAAACTCCTTAAAAAACAGACTTTTCCAAAAGCCTGTGCCCTTCATCTCATAGGCGTGACAAAAAGCTCAGGGTTGACTGAGACAATTGTGCATAAAAAGGCTCGTTGATAGTAGAAAGAAACACCATTAACTGCTGCAAAAGCCGGAAACAAAGCTATGTAAACAAAAAAAATCAAACAGCAGAACTGTCAAGAGACTCTGGTTTTGACTTTCTCAATGGCCTGTAATAAGCTTCATCTTAGTACAATAATGTTTCGAATTATTCGTTGAGAAAACAACAACATGGATGTATTGCATCATCAGGGTATTTTTGTTTGAAAAACAATCAGATTAGCTATAGTACAGGCCTTTATCTGACCAAGGAGGCCAGGCTGCTGCCTCCAGTTCCCCTTGCCCATTACAGCCACACAGGAGACCTGGGAGCAAATGCCAGGGTAAGTGGCAGCACCAGAAGGAGAAGGTCAAGCCAGGCTGTTGCAATGAGGGTAGAAAGAACAGTAGTGAAGACATGGAATCCAAATAACCAAAAGGAGAAATTGAAGAACCAAAAAAAAAAAAAAAAAGAATATGAGAGCAAAAAGAGCAGAACAGACCATCAAAAAAGGAGCTAGAGGAATTCTGAAGACAAAATTCCTGGGGTGGATTTTACGTAAGTGAGCATGGGTCTATGCAGACAAGCAGGATGCACTTAAAGGGACCAGAGAGGAACGTCTTTGTCCAGAAAACTCTACCATACAGGACTGTTGTTGTTCAGTCACTAAGTTGTGTCCGACTCTTTGTGACCCCATGAACTGCAGCATGCCAGGCTTCCCTCTGCTTCACTATCTCCTGGAGTTTGCACAAACTCATATCCATTGACTCCAGCAGGGCATTTGCCCTGGCCCCCAGGCGGCACCTTGACCGACACCTGGCAGCAGGTAAAAGTTCACATGCTCAACAAGGACCAGCAGTGGGACAGCCAGGGCGCTAGGCACGTCGTCCAGCTACATGGAGCAGCTGAAGGGCATGTTCCTGCGAACCAGGCCTGACAAAACATGGTTCGCTGGAGAAGAGAATGGCAAACTGCTTCAGTATTTTGCCAGGAGAACACCATGTAGGATGCCTCTCCTCAAATCATAAGTGAATTCCAGTTTACTACAAGAGATGAAAACATATTCTCAATTTTGAACAATAGCCTAATAGTCCCTTGAAACAGCATTACTGTGATGGTATAAGGAAAAGAGCATGGGACTGGGATTTGACAAAACTGAGTCATTTGGCTCAGCGGCTATTAGCTCTGTGCCCAAGGACGTGTAGGCACAAATCTCTGTGAACTAGTTTCCTCATCTTAAAAGAGGAACAATAATGGTACCTTCTAGATAGCATATTCAAAAGCAGAGACATTACTTTTCCAACTAAGATCTGTCTAGTCAAGGCTATGGTTTTTCCTGTGGTCATGTATGGATGTGAGAGTTGGACTGTGGAAAAGGCTGAGTGCCGAAGAACTGATGCGTTTGAACTGTGGTTTTGGAGAAGACTCTTGAAAGTCCCTTGGACTGCAAGGAAATCCAACCAGTCCATTCTAAAGGAAATCAGTCCTGGAATTTCTTTGGAAGGAATGATGCTGAAGCTGAAACTCCAGTACTTTGGCCACCTCATGTGAAGAGTTGACTCATTGGAAAAGACTCTGATGCTGGAAAGGATTGGGGGCAGGAGGAGAAGGGGACGACCGGGGATGAGATGGCTGGATGGCATCACTGACTCAATGGACGTGAGTCTGAGTGAAGTCCGGGAGTTGGAGATGGACAGGGAGGCCGGCGTGCTGCGATTCATGGGGTCACAAAGAGTCGGACACGACTGAGCAACTGAACTGAACTGAATGGCATGTTCAGTGTGTGGTGAAGGAGTGTGGTGAGATCGAAAAGTGCCCGGTCAGTATCTGGCACTTAGTGCGCCTACGTGCTCCATCTCTCAGTTGTGTCTGACTCTTTGTGACTCGTGAACCATAGCCTGCCAGTCTCCTTTGTCTGTGGCATTTTCCAGGCAAAAATACTGCAGAAGGTTGCCATTTCCTACTCCAGAGGATCTTCCTGACCCAGGGATGGAACTGTGTTTCTTGCATCTCCCACATTGGCTGGTGGATTCTTTACCGCTGCACCATCTAAGAAGACCACCTGGTACTTAGAAGGCACTCAAATATTAGATGGCTTCTCTGTAGCGATAACAATTTATAAGCAGAAAAATCAATGGTTTCTGGATTTATTTTTTCTCTTGTGCTTGATCAGTTACACCCCCTTTATACCTGCTAGACAAATGTTCTTTCCTGAGAAGCCTGCTCTGTTTATTTTTCCAAAGCAATGTGAATGGCAGTCTCCATTTGGAGACTTAGAATGAATGCATCCATGCTAAGTTACTTCAGTCGTGAGACCCTAAAAACTCTAGCCTGTCAGGATCCTCTCGGATTCTCCAGGCAAGAATACTGGAAGTGAGTTGCCATGCCCTCCTTCAGGGGATCTTTCCCGCTTAGAATGAATATCTGAGCCTTAATCTGAGTCTTAGTTCTGGTAACATCCTATAGCAGAATGTCAGCACTGGAAGGTTTCATTGTCAGCTGACCGTGGCAAGAGAAAAAGAATCTTCAAAAAGCAAGAGGAACTTCCCCCACACCTGCCATGAAAACAAAACACTGAAGCTCAAAGCCCTGACTCCCAGCATGAGCAGCTGCTCAGGGCTCAGCACTTGGCCTGGCAGCTACTTAACCTTCCAGCAGAACTCATGACGGATCCCTTCCCACCCTTGGTCTCCGAACTTATCAGGCGCAGACATCTGCAGCCCGGTCTTCGGGGACCACCCAGAGGGCAGACAGAGAGCCCTGGGGCTCCCCGAGAATTTGCAGAAAGGTCAAGAGTCACTTGCTCTGGCCAGTTCACTGAAAGCATCTCAGGGAGACCCAGAGGAAAGGTCATCTTATGATAGTGACAGGGCACAGCTTGAGGGAGAAAAAAGAGGAGAAGGCAGAAGAATTTCTTTCTTAAGTAGCAAAACGTCCATCTGTTTCTGGCTCAGCTTAGACTTTAGAGTCTGATTTTTATTTCAATGGCATTTCCTTGGCTTTTCCAATTCATGTCTAAATCACAAAATGTGTCCATTGTGCACTTCTGGGCTTGCGTATATGTGCCACGGAGCACAACGCTGGAAATACTTTTTCTCACTTCATTAAACATTGCTTTAAAACGGCATCCAAATGTCCACTCCCCTCTGCAAGTTGAGAGGGGATTGTGTTACTCCCCCCACCCCAGTGGGAACAGAAGGAACGCCTAAGTCACAAGCTGTGATGTTTAATATTTTTCAATTTTGCATGTTAGACTTTTCGATCTAATCATGGAGACAGGCTGATCAGCCCAGTCTCTAGGTAGAAGTGCCCACATCGTGTTGGGGACATGCCATTCACTTTGCAACGCTTCCAGCCTCACTGTAGCAGCTGAAACTGGCCTAACCGCCTCCCCCCATGCTCAACCCACCCCACCCCACCCTTGGACCTCCCCAGGAGCCCTCTCTACTTCACTGAGTGAGGTGCTGACTCCATCTCCCACAGGCAGGCCAGGACACATTCTGCTGACTTAAGAAGATGCCACGTAAATTAGAACTCATGTAACCATATGGTTCAAACCTGCAGGTCATATTTTATACACGAATGACTATGACAGGTGGTATTTTTGTGCTGACAAGTTGTATTTCATCCATGTTTACTTAGAATTCCATGCTATCATTAAAAGCTGAGCAACAGAACTTTATCATATTTGTATTTAAAAGTTTGATTGAGTTTCCTTCTTATTAAAAAGAAGAAGAAATCACCCAGGCAGCTTTTGCTTCCTCCTTAACTTACTATTCATGTGTTGGGGTGGTGGGTTCAGATGTCCTGACAACAGGAATTTAAAAGGAGTCCTAGAGTCCTGCCTTCCAGATTGACCAGTCTTGATTGTGCTAAACAGTCATCTTATCTGGGTTCTCAAAATAGAAATTGCATTAGTGTACCAGCCACCCAATGCTGGACAACCTCTGGATGTTTGCACACACATAACCAGTTGACTCAACCTTCTTGCTTCTACTTCCTCAAAAGTGGTAAATAAGAGAATCTTCAATTCCATGATTAGTAAACTCCAAAGCCCTTTCATTGAGAAAGGAAACAATAAAATACCAGTTGGATCATCCTACAGCCTCTAGTTCTTAGAAGACAAGCCCTAGAAAAATACCTCTCAAGTTTACTAAAATTCTGATTCAGNCCTCAGCCTCCTGTCTCTTATACACATCTAGATGTGTATAAGAGACAGCCAGTTGGATCATCCTACAGCCTCCGGTTCTTAGAAAACAAGCCCTAGAAAAATACCTCTCAAGTTTACTAAAATTCTGATTCAGTAATTTTCTTTCAATGGACATGTGTCCTTCCGTTTGAAAGATAATATATAACTACTACCCAAAAAAGAAAGATGCAAAAAATACAAAGCAGAATTTCCTGTCATCCCATACTCAAGGACAAGCACCATTAACATTGTGTTGTGTTTTCTTATAGTCTTTTCTGCCTGCCTATTTATTGTAACATGTGGGTGTGTTAAAAGGGATGATTAATAGCTGTGTTCAGTTCTAACTTAGAACAGATTCAAATACAACTTTACATATACAAATTCTCATTTAACATTTTAACCCAGGAAGCATTTTCTACATGATTATAAACTTCTCATAAATACTCATTTTTAATGGCTGCAAAATAAGGAATGCATTTTAAAAGTACAATTTCTAACTCTATTAGGTGCTGTGGGCCATAAATGTAGGAAACAAAAACTAAATGTACATTCTTCTGAGGGCAGTGACTTTTGTCTCTTTATTTTGGGCAGTAACCCTGGTACTTAGATTAATGCCTGTTCCATGATAGGGATCCTTTGCTGAATAAGAATGAGCATGGGTGACTTTGTGGAGTCCTGGAGACCACAAGGACCCTCTCTTCCAGCACTGTGCCCTGCTTTGCCATTAATTCACTCTTTATGGTGGTTGACAAGTAGCTACTCTGTTTGTAGTTTGATTACTTCTATGATATGTTGCTAAGACACAAGTAAGAATAAATACATGATTCATAAAAATAGCAATAGTTTTTTTTAAGCACCTGTTTCTCATTGAACTCCCTCACAAGCGTATTTTGAAAACTATAAGGAAACCTAAGAATGCTTCAAATTGTTTCTCAAGCTCTTTTAGAAAGTAGGAAATATGCAAGTTACAATAACGCCATCTCTGTGAGTCTCTGATCCCCAAATATCAAAATATGTTGGATACTGGGCAAACAAATAAGAAATGAATTTAGTTAAACACAAAAATAAATTATAAAAGATATATTACTTTGTTTAGCTAAAAGTTTTGACACCAAGAAAGCAAGTCAAGGCCTGCCCTGGAAGTAGTTGTGTAATGTTCTGGTAAAAGTGGAGTCTAGCTGGGATCTAGGGTCTCATCCTCAAGAATGAAGGCAAGATCAGTGATTCAACCCAAGAGCCAGAATGGGATTCATGGAAAATTTCAAATATCAGTTAGGCAGAGTTGAAAGGATATTTTCTGAGATGCTTATATTTAGTGGAAAGACCCCATGAGCAAAAATACTCCTATTTTGCTTATCTGGGCTTCCCTGGTGGCTCAGATGGTAAAGAATCCACCTGCAATGCAGGAGACTTGGGATTGATCCCTGGGACTGATCTCTGGGTCTGATCCCTGGGTCAGGAAGAGCTCCTAGAGAAGGGAATGGCTATCCATTCTAGTATTCTTGCCAGGAGAATCCCATGGACAGAGGAGCCTGGCACTAGAAGCCACCATTGAACTTAGCCTTATATTATACAGAGTAATTCTTAGTATATTGTATGAATGTACTGTCCTACTTTTTTTCTTTTTTGGCTCTCCCCAAACCTAAAGATATATACCCTTATTAATGTCCACAGACCTATTGTATGAGCACAATTCAACTTTGAAGACAAATATAATATGGGCAAGGAAATATAATATGTAATTTAAACACAAAAAATATAATGTGGGCAAGAAAAATATTAAAATTTTAAAACATTGTCATTACCATTAACCTCTTCCATCAGCTCTGCTCCAGGGAAAGATGCGAGGACATACATTGCCAGTCTCTCTTCTCTCCCAGCCCAGAGCAAGACTTCCGACAGCAGAGGGAGTTTCTAAGGCTACAGCAAAGGTGAATGAGAGGCTGAAAGATGGAACCCCTCCAGGAAGGCTGAAGGAAGTGGGGAGATGTGATGTGATAAAGAAAAGGAAGCAGATAAATTTTTTAGTTTAAAATTTTATCTTTAATTATGTGGAAGGATGTTGATGCAAGAGAGTGACCTCTTTTTCCCATCTCTTTTGGGGCAGGTCAAAAGAAAATGGACTTAAGCTGTAAGAGAGCGGGTTTAGGTAAGACAGAAGAAGGAATTTCCTGAATGTGGAGATCGTTAAAAACTGGAATGAGTTACTAAGGGAGTCTGTGGACACTCTTCCTCTGGGGAACATTTAAAAATAAGATAAATTTTCAACTGTCAGGGAAGGTTTAGAAGTAATCCAACCAGAAGGCCTCTCAAAGCATTTTCCAGCCCTATAACCTGAAGGCCAAATTCCCTCCAATTTTATTTCTACAGTTAACTAGAAGTGAGATGGATGCCTGAAGCAGAATTCAGAGTTTCAGATACAGCAACTAAAGCCTATTGCCTTTTGTTCTATAATAAGACACCACTTTGCATAAAAGACTAAAGTCATAATCTTTCCTGGAAACCATATCAAGAAAAACATTCACAATTCAAAACTTGGCAAATTAGCTACTGCTCAGCCACCTTCACTCTCATTCTCAAGAATACAAACTACCATGCCCTCCTCTATGCCCTTTTGTTCCCTTTGGTCTTCCGAGTACACCTCTCCAGCTTTTAAGTTTATCTTTCCCAGACAGTCATTCCAAATATTCCATTTTACAACTAGTCAGTTTCTCCAAACAGTCTTTCGAAACCTAACCAAATATTTTCCCAGCAATTATTTGGCTAAGTTTCAATCTGAGATATACCAAGCTAAAAAACAAGTTTGCATTGTGAAAAATTCTTCTCAGGCACATTCCTTGCTTTTCATTTTTCCTGAGTTTTTAATCAAGCCAATCGGTGGATTTACACATGCCCTCTGAGGATGGAATATCCTAACACTGTGGAGTGTTCATATAACACTCTCTCCTGTAATTTTCCAACTTTGATTGAGTTCCATGGTTTGCCTTTCTTTTAAATGCTTCAAATCTCCTTTGTTTCAGGAATTTTAAAGGGAATTGATCACCAAGCCCTCCTCCTGTGATCACTGGTACTCCCTCCTCTTCATTCTTAGCTTCACCTTTTTTTTTCCCTTCAGTTTCTCCCGCCTCCTTCTTATCCCCTTAGGCCAAAGCACTTGTCAAAAGTTCCCTCAGAGTTCTGCAGTCCCTTTGTGCAGCATGATCTCCCCGAAATCAAGTGTGAAGAAATGGAATTCAGTTTAGGTAAGAAAAGGAGAGAATGGACAGTGCAAAAGGAGAAGAGAGAGGGTTTCAGCCACTCTGAACATCTAGACCAGATGCTTTCTCATAGTCATCTCTTAAGTAGAGAGAGAAAGTTTCTCAAAGAACACATTTGGTGTGTGTCATGGCAAGATTTGGGCCAAAAGAGATATATGACCTTCTAAAAAGACAACATGAATTTATTCATAGGTTGTGAATTAAAGTAGATATCATATAACTCACAATATTCATGACACCATCAAATGTCTGCTTCACTTCTGGTTCTAAATTAAGGTGACCAAATTACAATAATCAAACTAAAATCATCATTATTTTCACTTCTTCAGAAGCTTGCTGGAGAACTTGGAGTCTTGGTCGGGAGTGGCATCACTTTAGTATTTACATACCATGAGAAAAGTAAAAGAGGTGTGTTCTTTTCTTGTATTTATGTGGGGGGAACCAGGAACAGCCTGATGACATAATCCACCAAGGGTGGCCAAAGTCACCGCAAAGTATATAAGTATCTGTACATAATATATTCTTCACCAGGGTCCTTGTTAGGATAAAATTTATTTGTATAGATAAATAGGTGGCAAGGTTTTTTTTTTTTTTAATGTGTTCATAAAAACATACTAAATTGAGCTGATGAGTAACATCCTTCAAATAATAAAATACATCATTAAATATTTAACACACTGAGAGAAGCTTGATCAATAGCAGCCTGTTTTCTTGGCAATAGTTGCTTTCATCAGCCTCTCCAAGTCTACAAGCCCAAGGCTCTATCCAAGTTTACCTGGAGAGCTAACCACACACCACCTCCCTGCCTACCCCCGGCCCCACCATCCTCTTCAAACTACTCAGAGTTCAACCCTCCCTTCTCAGATGGAGATGCCAATGGGGTTAGGGATAGGGGTAGAAATGGGAAAATCACAAAGGATCCTTTGGATTCATTTCACCTCCAGGGACCTACACCCTTCTGGACACTCTTTACTGGACACTCAGGGGGCAAATAAACTGTACTAGAATATTGCATGTTGGATGGTGAACCCAGCTCAGTTAACTGGCAGTCCAGTCCTTCATGGAACAACCCCTGGACTAACCATAGCTTTGCCCACTGAATCGCTGAGAAATTAACATGAGCATAGTTCCTCCTTCTGGCACACCACTTCCTTGCCCCCATTCGTCCAACCACCACACTCACTATTTTAGACAAGAATCTTTCTTTTCACATGTGATTTGAATCTTTGCCTTAAACCTTTTGCCTTATGACAGCCACCTGGTTCTGCCTTAGTCCTGCTACACCCTGAGATGAAGAGTTTAGCATCCCTGCTCACAGAAGCATGTAGATAGATGGGTCAGGGAGATTCTCTCAAAGCTTGAGTACCGCAGAGCATCAGGTTCTCTGCTAAAACTTCCAGCAACAGAGTGAAACAAATCACCCCTTTGAACAGAAAGCTTCAAAACTAGAGGGAAGAGAAAATGAAAGCTGCAGATCTCTGTAAATTATATATTATCTGTGCCTGGAATGCCCACAGGGGTCATGAATTCAGAGACCCCAACAGCAACAACAAACCAATATCTGACACCTTATGTTCCTAACTCATTACAGCTCTGGGAATGAAAGGATGGAGAGAAAACCAACAAACAAGCAGCAAATAAATTATTCAAAAGAGGAAAATCTTTCATTATTTTCTGTAGTTTTTCTTGAGGTTTTCCCAATAGTTTCAAAACTGGCGGAAAGAGAAGTCCTGTCTCCTAAATTATCCATTGAATTCAAATTATCTCTGGTCTGGGATTGAAAGGGTTCTTTGTGCTTTTATGAACTGGCCTGAAAAGCACAGACTCTCTCAATCTTAACCTTTCTTTTCTTGCTGAAATGCTATAAAGAAAAACAATATGAAGATTTAAATCACATATCAACTAAGAAAGAGATTAGCTGTTTTATTTTAAATTAGCCTTTCAAATTAATGAAAACTCTGTTCTTTACATTGAATTGGGGAAATTTTTTGGGAAAAAGTGTTGGCCCTTCTCTCATACCTAAAATCTGACTATATTCTCTCACACTTTATTCAAAGATGGTTGCCATTGTGCTACATTGAACTGTGTTGTGCTGTGCTTATTACTCAGTAATGTCCAGTTCTTTGCAACCCTATGGACTGGGGCCTGCCAGGCTCCTCTGTCCATGGGGATTCTCCAGGCAAGAATACTGCAGTGGGTTGCCATGTTCTCCTCCAAAGGATCTTCCCAATCCAGGGATCAAACCCAGGTCCCCTGCATTGTGGGCAAATTCTTTCCTGTCTGTGCCACTAGAGAATCCCATATTGAACTGAGCTGGCGCTGAGCCAATTCTAGGTGTATAATGAATGTGTGTAAATCTACCACATTAGCTATGAACTCAGTAAGACTCCATGCTCATCCTCATACCCACACCTTCTCATTCATAGTGAGTGTTCAATAAAAGCTGGTGGTCTCTGTGAACAAATGAATGGACAATCATGTCTATATCACTGTTTTCTCCCTCCTAACCCCCTCCCTCCATTCCATATCAGTCTTCACTGAGAATTACTCCTCGTCCATTTTCTTCCCCTAAGACATACTAGTAGTCAAAGGAATGCACCGTACTTTGAGAGTCCTACACATTCTGTTTCTTATTTTATCTGAGAAAGAATGTACTGAAGAATCCTCCCCACCGCATGTGGATTGAATTTCCATTCTCTTCTCCTCATTTCCACCTTTCTTTTATTTCTGTCTCCATCGGAGCACAGCACTCAATATGCTACAGAAATAATTTTCTGCTGAATGAGGTTCGGCCATAAGTCAAGGGCAGATTTATTAAGGCCTCTGCACAGCCTGTTCCCCAGCTTACCGTCAACATGACAGTTTAAATCTTTGATCACTCTTACACATAACCCCTTCAGTGCTGAGCATTCCACTACATAAGCAACAGCCACTCCTGGCATGTGAGTGGTGTTGAAAACGGTTTTGAGCCCCACAGACAGGGTGTCATCACCAGGACCCAGAGGGTCAGGAGCTTCCACAGATGGTCAAGGTATCTCCCCTCCAATGCTCTCTACCACCTGTCTCTGCTTCCAGAAGTTCACTTCATTGTCACCACAGCCAGGCCCTGTCATCTACTGCTTCCTAGGGAGCCAGGAACACTCCACTGAGGTTCATGTCCCCTGGATAACAGTTATATTTAGTGAATTAGTTGGGTGTCCTATGAGAGACCCTGTTTGGTTTGTGTCTCTGCTTTTTAATCATTTTACTTTTCTGTGACTTATCAAACATCTGGCACCATATCAACCAGTCTTTTTAAAAAAGACTCTTGGTTTCCCTGGTGGCTCAGAGGTTAAAGCATCTGCCTGCAATTCGGGAGACCTGGGTTCGATCCCTGGGTCAGGAAGATCCCCTGGAGAAGGAAATGGCAACCCACTCCAGTATTCTTGCCTGGAGAATCCCATGGACAGAGAAGCCTGGTGGGCTACAGTCCATGGGGTTGCAAAGAGTCGGACACAACTGAGCAACTTAACTTTAACTAACTTAAC
Source organism: Neotragus pygmaeus (assembly GCA_006410875.1). Lineage (NCBI taxonomy): Eukaryota > Metazoa > Chordata > Mammalia > Artiodactyla > Bovidae > Neotragus > Neotragus pygmaeus. The sequence continues at coordinate 2,150,496 of SJYV01020496.1, forward strand.
TTGGATCAGTCAGGTAGTGAGGTTATATGGTGCTCCAATGATTACTTTTGCATGTAGTTGAATGTCTTCACATATTACATTTTGAGCACTTTGGTTACCAACACACACACATACTTTCCCTTCACAAAACAGCACTGGAAGGGACCACTAAGAAATTAAGCTACTTGCACAAGTTCAAAGGCTCCTGAGAAAGACTCCTCCATTCATGCTAACCTGAATGTCAGGTAACCAGGTATACATACCCTTGTTTCAAATCTTTGATCGACATTTGCCCCTGGATTCCCCCCAAACAGAGGAGAGGTGTTGTTATTCCTCTCACGTGGGTAGCCCTTCACATATCAACATTTTCTTCGTGCTTATCTCAGTAGAGTCTCACCTTAATTTCTACAATGAGGTTACTGTCCTCATTTTACACGTGAGAAAATCTGAGTTATTCTGAGTGACATACAAATATAGGTAGCAGACTAAGACCTTACACGCAGATCTTCACTGGAGGCATAATCTCCTTGTAAATGACACATTAAGAAATTACCGCAATGCTAAATAGCTTTGCGAAAGGTTAGGAATAATATGGCTTCCCTGATGGCTCAGCTGGTAAAGAATCCACCTACAATGCAGGAGACCCCAGTTCAATCCCTGGGTTGGGACCATCCAGTGGAGAAGGGATAGGCTGCCCACTCCTGTATTCTTGGGCTTTCCTTGTAGCTCAGATGGTAAGGAATTCTGCCTGCAATGTGGGAGACATGGGTTAGACCCCTGGATTGGGAAGATTTCCCCGGTGAAGGGAATGATTNAAAAAAGACTCTTGGTTTCCCTGGTGGCTCAGAGGTTAAAGCATCTGCCTGCAATTCGGGAGACCTGGGTTCGATCCCTGGGTCAGGAAGATCCCCTGGAGAAGGAAATGGCAACCCACTCCAGTATTCTTGCCTGGAGAATCCCATGGACAGAGAAGCCTGGTGGGCTACAGTCCATGGGGTTGCAAAGAGTCGGACACAACTGAGCAACTTAACTTTAACTAACTTAACTTGGATCAGTCAGGTAGTGAGGTTATATGGTGCTCCAATGATTACTTTTGCATGTAGTTGAATGTCTTCACATATTACATTTTGAGCACTTTGGTTACCAACACACACACATACTTTCCCTTCACAAAACAGCACTGGAAGGGACCACTAAGAAATTAAGCTACTTGCACAAGTTCAAAGGCTCCTGAGAAAGACTCCTCCATTCATGCTAACCTGAATGTCAGGTAACCAGGTATACATACCCTTGTTTCAAATCTTTGATCGACATTTGCCCCTGGATTCCCCCCAAACAGAGGAGAGGTGTTGTTATTCCTCTCACGTGGGTAGCCCTTCACATATCAACATTTTCTTCGTGCTTATCTCAGTAGAGTCTCACCTTAATTTCTACAATGAGGTTACTGTCCTCATTTTACACGTGAGAAAATCTGAGTTATTCTGAGTGACATACAAATATAGGTAGCAGACTAAGACCTTACACGCAGATCTTCACTGGAGGCATAATCTCCTTGTAAATGACACATTAAGAAATTACCGCAATGCTAAATAGCTTTGCAAAAGGTTAGGAATAATATGGCTTCCCTGATGGCTCAGCTGGTAAAGAATCCACCTGCAATGCAGGAGACCCCAGTTCAATCCCTGGGTTGGGACCATCCAGTGGAGAAGGGATAGGCTGCCCACTCCTGTATTCTTGGGCTTTCCTTGTAGCTCAGATGGTAAGGAATTCTGCCTGCAATGTGGGAGACATGGGTTAGACCCCTGGATTGGGAAGATTTCCCCGGTGAAGGGAATGATTACCCACTTCTGTATTCTTGCCTGGAGAATTCTGTCCCAAAGCGTTGGATACGACTGAGTGACTTTCACTTTTATGAATAAAATATCCTATTTTAAAATACATGCACAAATTCACACTATACAAAAAGGTATGAAAAGGATAGGAAAAAATGATGCAAATATCCCAAAGCTAATCATGCTGTCATTTGGGGGAATGTATCCTTCCAGCCTCTTTTCTACAAAAAGATGTTTTTTTCAAGATCAGGTGCTGGTCCGTTTTATTGAAATCATCCCGCAAAGCCCCCTTGAGTGTATACCAACAGGAAGGATGGATTCAACACTAAGTAAAGGGGGGTTGTTTTGGTGAATGCGTAAACTCAACCATTACGTTTCTTTCTTAAAAAGCAGTTTTACCGACATAGTCTTGAGTTAACATTCAAGATTTCTCTTCCCTCTTTTAACTGTCAATACAGAAGGCAGAGCCCGACAAACCCCTTTCGAATGATGCAGGAAATGTTTGCAGGCAAAATGTAAGATGTGGACTAAAGACATAAATTAAATGTAGAAATATACACTATAGGTGATGGGAAGATTCAGTCAGGGCACAATGGTCTTAACTTTAACTAACTTAACTTGGATCAGTCAGGTGGTGAGGTTATATGGTGCTCCAATGATTACTTTTGCATGTAGTTGAATGTCTTCACATATTACATTTTGAGCACTTTGGTTACCAACACACACACATATTTTCCCTTCACAAAACAGCACTGGAAGGGACCACATGGTCTGTCAATGTTTTCATAGGGAGGGTTAGGCCCTCCAAGTCCCTGTTAAAGGGCTCCCTAACTGGGGTCACACAGAGTCGGACACGACTGAAGCGACTTAGCAGCAGCAGCAGCAGCAGCAACTTCCCTTGGTGGGAAATAAAGAGCGGCAGGAATTGGGGTGGGGAACAGGCAGGGAGGAAGAGATAATATCTAAAGGAAGCTTCCAGGAATGGAGAGACTCTTGCGAAGAGAAGCAGAAAACCATGTTCAAACAGAACAAACACAATCATCACGCACTCGTCGACCACAGTATCAGGGTATGTTCCTATAGAGCTGCAGTGATTTCTAGAAAAACAGAAGATCCTCAGAAACCTGCCCTTGAGTGGCATGATCAGAAAAGAGCTGGCCAGCAAAGCTTAGATAGGTGATACATCTTCTGTTTTTGTTTAGATAAACAGAGTTCCTGCCCACGCCCAGTTGTTGCCAGAGACAAGAGAAATAAGAATCCATTTTTCTTTCAGCAGATTAACTTGTGCATCCACTGACTTGAGGGTTAATATGGTCCTTGGGGCCTCACAAATTCTGCTCCAAAGAAGAAAAAAACAACACAGAGAGTGCTCAAAGAGCTGAGCAGAGTGAAATCTGCAGGAACCAGCTCAGTGTGGTCAGGAGATATAATAAAACATTTGTCAATACCCAGAAAGTTGAGTGTTCTTGAAAGATCTTAAGTGTTTCCTCCCCAGGGTGACTCCCATAAGACAATGTGCTCCTGTTGGGATCTCATACTGACCCTGAGGAAACAGCCCCAGGCCCTGCACTCTCTCCTCACACTAACACTTAGGTGTGTCAAGGGCTGCCTTGTTCTCCTGGCAAGTCCTCAGTTGTTACTAACAACTGCAGTACAAGGCCAGCCACCCAGCTCACTTATGGGAATATGGGATATTTTCATTTTCCACTAAGTAAGCTGGGGGATCTTCCTAGCAGAGACATGTACATGCCTCCCTTATTGATAACATCTATTCATCTCCTTCTTGGATCATTTTACTTAGATGTAGCAATGATTTCAGCCAGGCATTTCTCTTGGAATTATGGGATATTTGGCCATATCTACTAACATAGAAAACATTTTTTAATCTACATGCTTTAATGTGTCATTATAATAGTATTGGTCTGCTGCTGCTGCTGCTGCTGCTGCTAAGTTGCTTCAGTCATGTCCGACTCTGTGCGATCCAATAGACGGCAGCCCACCAGGCTCCTCTGTCCCTGGGATCCTCCAGAGGCAAGAATACTGGAGTGGGTTGCCATTTCCTTCTCCAATGCTTGCATGCACACTAAGTCACTTCAGTTGTGTCCGACTCTGTGTGGCCCTATGGACCGCAGCCCACCAGGCTCCTCTGTTCACAGGATTCTCTAGGCAAGAATACTGCAGTGGGTTGCCATTTCCTTCTCCAAGTATTGGTCTACTATTCCTTAAAGTTAAGCATTTCAAAAACATATTTGTGATTGAATTTGGTCCCATGAGCTCTTATTTATGAAAAGAAGTCGGCTATAAATGATATACTTGAAAAGCCACTTTCTCAACTTTTCCTCCAAAACACCTTAAGTGCCACAGTCAAAGTATGACAGCCACATTGAAACAATGAGGATAACTGACAGGTTTTTGTGCATGTGTATTTTTTCCCCCAGGCTCCAAAGTCGCTGAGCTTTTGGGAGCCTCCAGGGACAATGACTCTGGTTTAATAACTGTGAAAAGCTATTGAACTAGCAATAAAAAATATTCTCCACAACGGAACAATATGATACTTAACAACAGCCAGCATTCCTGCCAATCACAGGACATTCATGAAAAAGTGACTAGAGTTCCTTTAGCAACGGGACTGCCCCCTTGTAAAATTTGAGTGCACAAGCAAGAGGGTTTGGCAAAGCCGAAGGGCTCCACAGCCGCAGACCATGATTTAGACTGCATTCAACTGCTGTATTTATATGTAAGCCCAGAAGAAAAACATCTCTCCTGTTTGAAGAAAATAAGTTAAAACATTCGGGTTGCATGCTAGTGACCCTGGCCTCTACCACGTGTATTTTTACTCTTAAGTCCATCAGACATAAATCAGGGCACATATTCTATGGGTCCACTAAGACATCCCCAAAGTTCTTTACGTTGATGGGCAGGTTTGGCAAAATAGTCACTCTGAAAGAAGGTGATTTTTTTCTTTTAAGTAAAAGGAGGGAGCAGGACAAAAACGATGCCTCACCTTAAATAAATAAGAAAAGAAGGTAAATGCTGTTTGCTCAGAATTGGGACGTGCTCCCTTTCCGGGAAGTCATTAGGCTCCAGCAAGTAGCCAAAGGCAAGTGAACCTAATGACCGCTCCAAGAAGGTGAAGAACCATGCTCTCTCAACAAGGAATCCTTTCTCTACGTGAGATCAGCTGACAGCCTGATTTTGGCAAACTGCCAGGCTCTGGCTCTGTTGTTTTAATGGAGGAGAACTGGGGAGCAAACAGCCCACAGTTAAGATATTTAGGAAAAATCACCACACCAGACGGCTGCACCACATCTAGAAACCGAAATCAAAACAAATGGACAGAAGAAGCATGAACGGTCATTTCAAATGCCACCTAATGGGAGAACCCAGTTACGGGGAGGTAGAGGTCACAGCAAAACTTTTGTTATTCTTCGGCTGTGTCCCATTACTTATTCTTCAGCCTCTGCTTAATATGAGTTCGGATTTGATGAAACACAGATAAAATTTTAAGTTGGTTGTTTTCCAAACAAAGGGGATGAAAAGAGAAAATTCTCCTGGGGACAGGGTGACTTGGCATAAGATATTGAAAAGGCATACTGTGTTCAATATTTTCCTTGACATTTGACTCTTTGGGCTGAAGGATGACAGTTCCACAAGGATTCTGAGAAAGTTTGCCAAAGGAGGGATTCTAAGAACTGTAGTGACAGAACTCTTCTCTGAATGTGACACTATCCAGGTTATTCATAGATTGTACATGGTGCACTTCACTGATGAAGATGAAACCTTCCCGCAAATGACTAATCTCTTCACTAGTTTGTGGAGTGAGGCCCACACTCTAGTAATGGTTTCTTTGTAAGCTGTAAGTCCCTCATGAGTCTCTAGTCTCCCCAAGAAGCCTCCTGTTTCCTCCATCTTAACTTCCGCACAGCACCCTCATACCTGCATAGAGCAGAGTCTCAATAAATGGTAACTGACAGTCCAGCTCTCCTCCTCAGTAGCTGAAGATGTTATTGGCTTAATCACATGAAATCACTTTTTTCTTAGGTCAAAATGATCACACACTGGCAATTTCAGAGCTAAACCCAATATTTACTACCCTGTAGTATTAGCTACTTCATTTATTCCACGAACATTTCCTAAGAGGCACTGTGTACTCACCATGTAGCTAAACTTTACTTAAAAATGAGGAAAGAACTGCATGCATTAGAGAGATTGCCGAAGCCAAGTAGTTAGTTGAGGAATAGCTAAACCTAGTCAATTAGTCAGTCACCACTCCACTGTAAGAGAAAGAAACCCAGCATAAACAGCCAGAAGCATAATGTAGCTCACAAACTGGGAAGATTAGGAGGGAATTATTTTTAGGCATTGGTACTCAAGTAATAGCAACATTCTGTCTTTTTGTCTGTATCTCTCTTTCCTTCTGTCCTCCCATCCTCCTCCACTTCTTCCCCTTCCCTTCTTCTCTTCTTCTTCCTCTTGCTCCTCTTCCTCCTCCTCCTTCTCCCTCTCCCCATCTCTCTACCTGTCTCTCTCTTTTAATATGTTGCCCTCATTCTTTCTTATCATAGGATACCTTTATACACAAAAGCAAGAGGCCCTAAATGTGTCCCAGGGCCCACAGACTATCTTGGAAAGACATGATTGACATTAGTTAGGTCACCTGCTCAAGCCCTGGCCCAATCCCAGTGGAAAGGAAGACTGGATTCAGCCAGGTTTAGGTCATGGGCTTACCTCTCAGGTCCTATGTTATAGGCTGAATATCCATGTCCTTTCAAAATACATGTGTTGAAACCCTACCCCAATCTGACACTGTTAGCAGGTGGGCCTTGGGGAGGTAATTAGGATTAGATGAGGTCATGGGGGTGGAGCCCCCACGGTTGGGATTAGTGCTCTGAAAGAGTCAGGAGAGAGCTTCCTCTTTCCGTTCTCCAGTGTGAGGCACAAGGAGAAGTAAGCCCGCAGCCCGCGGCCTGCACTCTCACTGTGCTGGCACCCTGATCTCAGACTCCCCCGCTTCAGAACTGTGAGAAAAAAAATGCTGCTGTTTATAGGTCACCCAGTTCTGTGCTCTTTTATTACAGTAGCCTGAATAGACTGAGATAGCCAAAGATGAGGTTCAATGATTAACAATCCACCAGAGGCATCTAGGATAAAGAAGCAATTTCCCAACGGAAAGGGAAAGGGGGCAGACAAGACCACTGACGCCTAATATTACCTTCCCAGTCCATCCCCATGTGCCCGCCATCCTATCTGAGAACACTAAAACAATTCACTTGCTGATTTACAACTATGTCCTCACTACAAAATTGATATTCATGAGACTGAAAGACCAAACCACTACTTACTCTAATTTGAACCCCACCCTCAGCAACAGGTTGTTTGGGCAGAGTGCTTCCTGGCAGGGGTGGAAGTTAGTGCTATGAGAGTTAGTGCATCCTATGGCTGTGCCAAACGGCTTTGGTCTCCACATGAGCCAGTTAGCTCTGACCTGCATCATGCCTGTGGACTATTCTGCGGCAAGGTCAAACACAGTCAAGGTTCAAAATTAGGCATTCCTTATTTCACATTTGCCAAACAAAGGTGGGGAGGGGAACATCCACGCAAACCCACCATACCCAGGCAAACCTGCAAGAGGTGAGAGCCAGACAGCAGGCTGGGCTGATTTCTAAAACAAGACAAAAATGATAGATGCTTCAAAATTGACTTGTGGAGGACAAAAGTTATCAGAAATTGAAGTTAAAATAGTTTGATTCTGCTGGTTTTCTTGTTTCACATTAATAGGTACACAGGAGATTCTTTATAGGAAAGAAGACCAATGATTAAAGGCATATATAGATGATTAATGAATACTATCTCAGTTAAACTGAATTAAATTGAGGGTTATCTGACCTATCACTAAACTGGCTAGTATGCGGAGCTGGTGGACCTTGCTGAAAGAAAATGGCAGATCTGGCAGCAATTAGAAAACAGTGGGCACAGCATCCCAGCAGAATCTGACCGTGGTTGATACCCTGAGGCTATGACTGCATCCACCATATGGGATGGCCTGAGAACACCCCAGGCTGGGCCACAGGAGGGGGTCTGGGTTTTAAGAATGCCCTCACTGAGCAGTCATACTCTTCAGTGCCCTGCTCAGAGGCCTTCTCCAGTTTCAAGACTATTTTCTTAACAGATGAGGCCACTTTAATATCCTGCCATGGCACTTAGCAGTGAAGATCAAGAGCAGCCTGGGGGAGACCCAAGACAGGTTTAATGAGACCAGTGTCAAACATCTTGAAAGAATACAACCCTCAAGGTTCAGGCCCAGCATGCAGGGGAAGAAGAATCCACAAGGGGTCTTCCCTGGTGGTCCAGGGGTTAAGAATACTCTAGTTCAGTCCCTGGTCAGGGAACTAAGAGCCCACAAGCCACAACTAGAGAGTCTGTGCACTTCAGTGAAAGACTCTGTGTGACACAATGAAGACCTGATGCAGCCAAATAAATAATAAGTAAAATTTTTAAAAAAGAAGAAGAAGAATGCACAGGGATTCAGAGGACAAGGTGCCATCCTGGAAGCCTCAGGAATCCTTCCCTTCTGGGTGAGTTGCTCACCAGAGAGCTTTTTCTGAAAGGTTTTAAAAACCCACTCACTTACCAGAAATTCACGGCTGCCAGCCTTGTTGTTGCTAATCAGTCAATAAATTGTCCCCAACTCTTGTGACCCCATGGACTATAGCACGCCAGGCTTCTCTGTCCTTCACTATCTCCTGGAGTTTACTCAAACCCATGTCCATTGAGTCAGTGATGTCATCCAACTATCTTATCCTCTGTTGTCCCCTTCTCCTCCTGCCTTCAATCTTTCCCAGCATCGGGGTCTTTTCCAATGAGTTGGTTCTTTGCATCAGATGGCCAAAATATTGGAGCTTCAGCTTCAGCATCAGTCCTTCCAATGAATATTCAGGGTTGATTTCCTTTAGGATTGACTGGTTTGATCACCTTGCTCTCCAAGGCACTTTCAAGACTCTTCTCCAGCACCACAATTCAAAAGCATCAATTCTTTGACACTCAGTCTTCTTTATCTCACATCCATACATGACTACTGGAAAAATCATAGCCTTGGGCCGCTTTACATACCAACAGAACAACGAATTGGAGGATGAATAGTGGTGGGAGGAAATGCAGGATGCTACTGTTATTAATGAAGAATGCTCTTCCTAACCAGTTGAAACTTACCCCTTGAATTATTAACATAGCCTGCACACAGTAGAACAAAATAATAATAAGTCATAACCTTACTTGGAACTTATGATGTGCCAGATGCAGTTCTAAGGGCTTTCTGTACATGAACTTCACCCTATGAAGTGCATACTATTATCACCCCTATTTTATAGACAAGGATCACACCCAGTAAGTGGCAGGACCAACTTTTGAAAACAGGCAGTTCATTACCAGAAGCCATACTCTTAATTGCTATAACCACTACCCCATTCAGGGGATTTTTGTCTTTTTAAACAAGCATATGCATAGAAAGGGCTTCCCAGGTGGCTCAGTGGTAGAAAATCTACCTGCCAATTCAGGAGAGGTGGGTTTGATCCCTGTGTCTGGAAGATCCCCTGGAGAAGGAAATGGTAATTCAATCCAGTATTCTCACCTGGGAAATCCGGGGTCACAAAGAGTTGGACATGACTTAGCAGCTAAACAACAATGTATATAGAAGGTATGTGAAATGCACCTAGCATATACTATTCTTATTATACCAAAAATATAACGTCTAGTCAGCATACTATAATTAATAATTATCATTACTGGGATTATAATTTCAAATCACTGGTGGGAAAGGTGATCTGATTTGACTAAAAATTATATAAGAACTAATGACAAAGGGATTGGACCTGAAGGTTGCCAAGGTTCTGAGCCTGCTTCCAGCCTTGAGTCACTGATAGACGGATTCACAAACTCATCCCTTGTTTCCCCCAGCCCTGTCTGTACAGACAACTCTTCTGGCTTTTTGGTAATCTTGTTTTGAGATCTTCAGATGAAACTCTAAGAGTGCTTTATTGCAGAATTGGCACTAAAGTTGCCGAATGTTAAAACAGTAAAACTTTTTCAAAGGAATTTCAAACTTAAATCAGTCAAAAAAAAAAAAAAAATAGAATGAATTTAGCGNATCTTGTTTTGAGATCTTCAGATGAAACTCTAAGAGTGCTTTATTGCAGAATTGGCACTAAAGTTGCCGAATGTTAAAACAGTAAAACTTTTTCAAAGGAATTTCAAACTTAAATCAGCAAAAAAAAAAAAAAAAAAAAGAATGAATTTAGCGTTATTAACCAGACTTTCAAATGTGGCTTTTGGTTGCTTCCATATACAACTCTAGGAAGGAAATTGTGTCCCTTATAGCATCCATCCAAGATAAAAAGTTTAGCAGTTGTCTGAATGAAAACCCAGCTGGATATATGTTTAACAAGCAGCATTTGAGTATGAAGGCTGAGAGATGTATTACGACCAATATGTGAATGTCGTATCCACCCACCATCAAACCACAGGACTGACTGCAATTGGAACTGATTGGACATGAGGTTTTGGTTAGATGTGGGCACAGGCAAACCAACTCTGAGGTGTCAGCACTGGGTGACAGGACCAGGACTTATCAACAAGCTGCTATCTCCCTCTCATCACCCACCAATTAGAAAATGTGCAGGAAAGATAAAACCTGTTTGCTCCGAATTGTGCTTTAATAGACTAAATTTGGGGACTACTGGAGCAACAAGTAGGATTTGGTTCATTTTTGGTTTGAGGTTTGTGTATGTGTTTATTTGCTTTTTTTTTGGCATGCCGGATCCCAGTTCCCCAACCAGGAATTGAACCCAAACCCCCTTCACTGGAAGTGCATAGCCTTAATCACTGGACCACTAAGGAAGAGCAACTTTCTGAGTGCCACCTATGGAGAATTTGGAGGAATGGAGTCTGCCCTAAAAAATTTTCAAAAACAGTAAGCCTTTGCTTACAAGTTTTCATGTAGCCGTTAATTTTAAAAACAGAAGCCATGGCCTCTTTTTTCAGTCTCAGCCATAAAGAAAAAATTGTTTCCCTTGTGTAGACGCCTCCTGTGTTCCCAGCAGTACCCTAGACGTGATGTTTGTCTTAGGCTGAGGGAAGGGAAGCCAGGCAGAAAGCGAGCTGAGAAGTGGCTTTTTTTTCTAAGCGTGGCAGATCATTAATAATCAGNAATTGTTTCCCTTGTGTAGACGCCTCCTGTGTTCCCAGCAGTACCCTAGACGTGATGTTTGTCTTAGGCTGAGGGAAGGGAAGCCAGGCAGAAAGCGAGCTGAGAAGTGGCTTTTTTTTCTAAGCGTGGCAGATCATTAATAATCAGTGAAGGATGGACTCAGGAAGCCTCCAAGCACATATTTCTAGGATTGAAGTTGAAGACTTCATTAATATTCTAGTGGAATATTGTTCCCACAAAGTTTTCTAAGGGCCGAAAATCTCACCCAGAGTCCCCTGTTGGCAACGGGAGGAACCGTGAGCTCTCAGGCAGCTCAGGTACCTAATCAGTGAAGGCAAGAGAACTGTGTTCTCTGCCCCAAAGTAGGAATGAGCTGTTTCGCTTGGTCGCTGCTAACTGGTTCTTGTTGAGTCTCCTTGACTCGCTAATCTCCCATATTGTGACAAAATGCTGAAAATCTATTTCTTTGGGAAATGTTTAGCTTTGTGAACACAGAATGTGCCAGTTTATCTTAACCACATTCTGAACTTCTTCAGCTTGACAGGGTATATCAGTCTATCTGAAGGCCTTCTGAATTTCAGTTTAGTTTGTCTGCATGCACGCGTGCTAAGTTGCTTCAGTCGTGTCAACTCTTTGTAACCCTATGGACTGTAGCCCACCAAGCTCCTCTGTCCATGGGACTCTCCAGGCAAGAATGCTGAAGTGGGTTGCCATTTCCTCCTCCAGGGTTCCTGACCCAGGGATCCAACACGCGTCTCTTTACATCTCCTGCATTGGCAGGCAGGTTCTTTACCACTAGTGCCACATGGGAAGCCCTGTTTGTCTAAAACCAGCTTATCCCTAGAGGCCCAACATACAGATAAGAGAAAACGGTGTCTGAAAGTGAAAGTGTTAGTTGCTTAGTCACGTTCGACTCCGCGACCCCATGCGCTGTAGCCTGCCCGTCTCCTCTGTCTAAGGGATTCTCCAGGCAAGAATACTCGAGTGGGTAGCCATTTGCTCCTTCAAGAGATCTTCCCAACCCAGGGCACAGATAGGAGAATACAGTTGTCTACATTTTGGCTACAGAGAGAAGGAAGGAGAAAAGAGGGGGGACTTTCTTATCAGCTAAAGTACCGGTGTATAGACACTAAGTGTCAGGAGTAGTCCCAGGAACAGTTAGGAAATGGACACCCCAATATCTCAATCTGACCTTGGGGTGAAAAGGGGGAAGGAGGAAGACAGAATCAGTGCTAATCTCTGCCTGTCTTGGGAATAGTGTGTTAGGAGGTGGAAGGTAGCCCATCAAAGAAAAACAAACAACAACAAAAAGTACTGGGGAGGAGGCAGAAATCCCTTTATTTTATGCAAAATCTCCCAAAGAAAGGAAAGAAAGCAAATAAGTAATAAATAACATGCCCAAGTTTAACCTTGAGCCAGAACAACCCTCAGAGTTGAGACCCCGCAGAATTCCTCTCCTGCCAGCCCCGGGGCCATTAGCAGGCCGCTCATCCAGGTCAGTGGGTGACTCTCCCACCTGGACACCTAGAAGTTCAGCCCCAGGTAAAACTACCTATTGTAGCTCTCTGATGAGAACAAGCCCAACTTGTTTAAATCAACGTCTCCATGCCCTCCATCTCATTTCATCCCATTCTCATCCTTCTTGTTTTTTTTTTAAGCCCTTACAGGAAACGTCACCAAAACATAAAAGATCAATAGATCAGTAGGGTGTCTAATGGTGGACATTTTCCATGTGAAGCTCTGCACCAACAGCGAACAAAAGCAACTGTTCAGAACCCTCCAAAAAAAAAAAAAAAAAAAAAAACCANAAGCCCTTACAGGAAACGTCACCAAAACATAAAAGATCAATAGATCAGTAGGGTGTCTAATGGTGGACATTTTCCATGTGAAGCTCTGCACCAACAGCGAACAAAAGCAACTGTTCAGAACCCTCCAAAAAAAAAAAAAAAAAAGCCCAGTAATTTTAAGTTAATGGGCAAGATTAATGGATTGTTATATAATATGAAGGGAAAGTATTAGAGAAAAAAAAACCCAAGTGGCTCTACAAAATTGGTTTGGAATTGGAGTCTACCTGAAGACCTTTCAGCCAGAGGATCACTGTCGGTGGTGCTCGCAGCTAAGCCGTGTATTAATTTGAAAGCCATGCCTTGTACGGATACCCAGCACTTAGTGGTTGGTTTTATGTTAAAAATGCTTAGTATGAAACCTGTGCTGAAAGTTTGCCCAAACATCTCATAGTTGATTGCAAACCCGAGTGCCTGGGGGCTGTGAGCCCACACCTCAAGAATGCTGGTGATTGGGTGACATTTTGGCTCCACACCTGGGTTTGTCGAGGCCTCTTAGCGGCTGCTGGGAATTCGCTCCGCCTGGGGCCCACCGGTCTCCCCGTCACCCCTCTGACAGATGAAAACACAACGGGGTCTGTTGCCTGACTGACACATTCCTCTCCTGTCTGCCTCTGAAAGGACTTTATTTAACCGTCCTGGAGTCGGGCTTTTGAGTGACAGATTGTGAAGGGTAAAAGTCATTCAGTTCCATTAAGCTCTGTAACTGCTCTGGAACAAAACACCTTTAAAAAAAAGTGTCGGGGGAGAGGGGGAAAATAGAGCTGTGGAGAGTAGGGGCATGAGCTTCAGGGAGAGAAAAAGGGGATTCTTTTCAGGTTCAAAAACAATCCTTCTCTTTGCCTCTGTCTATCAATTAGGGCTGCATTCCCAGAGGGAATACGGGCCTGGCCTCATTGGTGTCATTCAGCTGCCAATCTCCTGACAGGGACACCAAAGGGCCTCATGTAGCGCTGCGGAAACTGTCTGTCAGGCCATCAGCAGCTGCTATGACGACATCACCTCCGTTTTTCTATGTCTATTATAGAGAAAGGGGGGTCGTGGTGGGGGTTCACCCAACAGAGCCTGAGAGTCTCGGCTCCAAAGCTCATATTTTCCTTTTCCAGCCCCACATTGCCTCCATCTCAGGGTGAATTTTTCACAAAAACAACGCCAGATTTCCTTGCCTGGCTGGGCAACAGGGGTAAATAATAATTCACCAGCTGAGGACATGGGCTTGGGTGTGAGAACGGGGTTCTGTTTCTGGGAAGACTGAAGTCCCGACTGAATACATTCAACGACGCTGGTTCATATGAGTCCAAAGAAACTGGTGAAAGTTGGCTCCAGCCCCTGAAAGACCTCGGGCCGAGCTGTGTGAAAAGCCATGTGGCCTCCCCAGTGGTTTGCTGCCAAGCTTTAACCTTGTTTGGGTTCCTGTGGGTTTCATTCCCCTGTGAGTTCTGCTTGGAGGCTGAAAGCTTCTGTGGAGCTCTAAACTCTAAGCCAAACTCAGCACCAAGCAACCACTTCCCACTTGTCTGTTTTTCTGCCTCATTCGTTGCTTTCCCCCAAGGCCAGACTCATAGGCTGACTTGGACTGGCCCCAAAGACTCCTGGCCACAGTTAATCACTCTGAAGACCCAAGACTGTGAAAGAGGGGTCCCCGAGCTTTGTGGCTTGACTGGGAAAAAAATCTTCCTCCTCCCTCTGACTCTCTCCCTGCTCTCCCCTCTTCCGATTCTGCATGAGAGCAGGAAGTGAATCAGAGCCTCACCGGCGACCTGCGAAGATGCCCGATGGCCTTTCTGTGGCTTGGGATGGCAGCTCTTTCCCTGGGAGCCTTTTCACATCACAGGGCGCTACTTCCAAAGAGTAACAACAGAACAGCACTTCATACCAAGCACGGCTGCCAAGTGTCACAGCCGGGCCATTGTGTTGCAATACTTCTGCTTCACGTCAGGAAGAAGACGACAGTACTTCACAGGTTCCACATGGACCGTACAAAATGTTTAGCCAAACCCTGGAAGAACATGTACATAAAGCTGTCTCCGTGCTCCCAGGGGCTGTGATGTCTCTTTTCTGTTGTTTCTTCTGTCATTCTCAAAGCTCCACTGGGGTCCTGCACTTCCTGATCGTAAACTCCACTAGGGTGCCTAAAACCTGTTCACACCGCAATACACTGGTCTCTGGCATCTCGATGCTAGACCTCAGATATCTGCCACCTCCATGAGGACCATGCCTGGNCTGTCATTCTCAAAGCTCCACTGGGGTCCTGCACTTCCTGATCGTAAACTCCACTAGGGTGCCTAAAACCTGTTCACACCGCAATACACTGGTCTCTGGCATCTCGATGCTAGACCTCAGATATCTGCCACCTCCATGAGGACCATGCCTGGGGAAATTCAGAATTAGCCAGACTTTTGTCACCAAGCATATTTGCAGAGGAGCAAATGGACAGGATAATGAGGGAGAGAAGGAGACTAACTTGATCATAATCTTCCTGCTCGACAGTCTCAAGAAGACACGTTCAGGAGCCAGTCCTTTGTCACCTCCAGCAATAGAACAGCAGCAGCCAAGGGAAGCGGTTTGAATGTGGGTCCAAACTGCTTTGCATGCCCTTCATTGTGGCTGCTGCACATTTTCATTACTGAAGAAGAGAGGAAACCAAGCTAAGGGATTGGATGGGGAGGCAGAGATACACACAGCTGCAGGCATCCCCCAAAAGCAACTTCAGCTATTGGATCCAAAGATGTTGGAGCACTTTGATCAAGATGAATTATCTTGAAAATACCACTTGGAGTAGCCTCCAGCGAGCAGACGCCCAGGGCTCCTGGGTGCTGGATGGTAGTGTGGATTCCCATACAGGGGCTCCACCTCACAATCCAATGTCCTAAAAACCCATTCCATCTCTTCATAATTTTTCACAAGGACCTCAGATCCAATATTGTAAGATGCTCACATTTCTGGCTTTACCATGGACAGTGGTTTCCAAACATTTCTCAATCGAACACCCGATTGCATAAGATCTGAATATGTAATTGTCTGTGCTGGAAAGACAGCTGTCTTTGTTCACCACCTCAAGGAATCCCTGACTATTTGCACCCACCCTGGATTCTACATAGTACTCTCTGGCCTCATGCTCCAGCATCTATTATATTAGCCACTGTGCACTTCTTGATTTTCTTTACGTTGTGCTAGCAAAAACTAAACTATCCTTTGGGCCCTCAACAGCAGTGAGGCTGCCTTCCTTACATACGATATCCATTGACTGGTACCATCTTTGAATTGTTTATTCTTATATTTTCCCGTGATTAGTTATACTGGGGATAACTTTAAACCAAATCTGGTACAATCCAATTTCAATGGAATAAATATTTGGAATCCAAAGCCTATTTAGTCTTTATCTGTAAGTTCAGACAATTCACTCTCACCAATAGGAGGGGACTGCCCCAATTATGAATTAGTACTCCTTTTATGTCTCCTTTTATAGACATAAAAGAACAATCAAATCCATCACAAATGCCACTCATCCATCTTTCATTTTCACTTTCATGCAAACCATGAGGCTTTATATATAGGAGGCACTTGACATATCTTTACGTAAGAAGCACTTGACATGAAAAATACCTAACTCCTTTCCCACACCCCAACTTGGGAAAATACTAAAACAAGAGATACAAATGCATAGCAGGTCAGCTTGTGCTGATGGTTACTTCTTTTAGTCTCTCTCCAGAAGTGAATAGGAAGTGGGGATTTGAATGACCACCCATAATCTTCACTGATGCCAAGCTGGTGAGCATGGCTCCAACACATGGCCTGGGATGTCGCAAAGTTCTAAAAGATCATGTAGACCCACATTCAAAGGTATATAAACCTCCACTGTGAAAATTATCTACCACTTTCTCAGCTACACATCCAGCTCTCCTGATACAATAGAAAACTTTGAAGGAATTAGGATACAAAAGTGTCAGAATAACCAAAAATAATTGACTGAAAAAAATCCAATATATCAGCTTTAAGTAACAAACTTACATATGAGAAGTGTATTCTTAGCACTTCAAAGAAACATTTTGGAAAAGCTTATTTGAAAAAATGAATAGAACTTCTCTATTAAAAGTACAGAGACAGCTGTCAGATCCCAAAATAGTAATAAGGCTAAATTTTTCCAAGTTGAGACCTTGCTCCTGAAAGGTTGTTGCTGGGTTGTGAAAGATGCCGGGATTCTTGGCATCCAGAGGAGAGGAATTCAATCCAGGGCCAGTGATGAGGCTTGATCGCTCAGAGATTTTGTGTAATAAAGTTTTATTAAAGTATAAAAGAGATAGAGAAAGCTGACATAGACATCAGAAGCGGGCAGAAAGGGTGTTCCCCTGCTAGCTTTTAGCAGTATGTTATATACCTATATGCAAGCTGTTAATTAGAGAAAGAAGGTGTCTTAAAACCCAGAGTGGCATCAGGTCCCTCATCCACAACGTGCATTTCGAGATAACATTGGCACAAGGTGAGTCATTATGGGCCGTAAAACAATTGACATGAATCTTGAAGTAAGGCAGGTTTCCAAGTAAAAATACAGTTTCGTTAACACAGATTAGGAGAACAATATATGAGTAAAACATACTGGTTTGTTGAGCCTTTCTGGGTTCTGAGTCTTAAATTGAATGGACTTGAAAAAAAAAAAAAAACAGAGTCTAGGGTAAATAGTCTAGGGTTTGTTAACATAGCTTAAGAAAAGCATTTCCATAAGAAAAATCCATCGGTTACCTCAAGGTTTGAGAAAAGTTCTGGTGGAAGCAGGTGTCAACATGGCAACACAGAATTTCAAAAGAAACCTTTAAAATGTGTATAGATAGATAGATAGATAGACAGTGAAGTCGCTCAGTCGTGTCCAACTCTGCGACCCCATGGACGGTAGCCAACCAGGCTCCTCTGTCCATGGGATTTTCCGGGAAAGAATTCTGGAGTGGGTTGCCATTTCCTTCTCCAGGGGATCTTCCCAACCCAGAGATTAAACCTGGGTCTCCCGCATTGTAGGCAGACACTTTACCAGCTGAGCCACCAAGGAAGTCAAAAGTTGTATAGAGAAGGGAAAAATCTAGCACTTGCAGCCTATTTCCTCCATTTGGAGACCCCGTAGCCTTCCTGCCTGTTACCCTCTCACTCCTCAGCAGTGATCTTAGACTAAGGATTAAAGATACACAGACACACTAATTGTTTTGTTTTGTTTTATTCTCCTAGACCCTCTGGATTATAATATAAAATGACTTAACTAGAATAACCATTATCTAGGAGAAAACTGTTTTTTTTTTAAAAAAAGGAACTTAGCTAAGAAAAGTCAATCTAAAGGTAAAATTAACCCAAGTTGAGAGAACTGAGTATTGCATGGACTATAAATTTAATCAAAATATTTAGGGTTTGTCTTGTTTATTTTATGATAGACCACTTTTTAAAAAATTATGCCCTTTAACTTTCAACACCTGTTTTTCCTTAGAGACAGAAGGAGAAGGAATGGGAAAAAATAGGATAGAAGAAAGGAAGAGGTAAGAAAGAAAGATGGTTAAACGTGTTACTAAGTTTAATAATGACTTACCCCTGAAATGTCCATTCATCAGCTGCATTAAGAAAGCCCAAAAGATGAATGGGAGCTGTAGGAAAGCAAGCCAGTCACAGATGACTTTCTTCAACCTGTTGACATTTGATTAACATTTGAACTAAGTAACAAGAAAAGGTTGATCTTGTTCCAAAGTGAAGTTGGGCATTATGGTGCTCCATTGCCTGAAGGAACTTATCACCAAACAACTCCTGTCCCATCATATTTTTTTCTAACTTTTACCCTTTATTGCTTTTTATGTGTTTAGAAACTGAAGCACTTTGTACTAAAATGCTGTTTAATCATTTGTAAAAAGAAAAGAAAGCAAATTCTCACAAAGCACAATGCCTTCTGCTGTCCTGGGAAAGTGTGACTTTAATTGGAAACAAAAGTCTAGCATTGTTTGTATGTTGAAAATGAATGTATTTCATTCCATTTCACACTTTATTATAATTTTATGGGGAGTAATAGTAAAGAATTTTCCACAGTGTATTGTGATCCTCACAGTCAAAGGCTTTGGCATAGTCAATAAAGCAGAAATAGATGTGTTTCTGGAACACTCTTGCTTTTTCNCCTGGAGTCCATGCAGATACAGTTGAGTACAAAACTTGGCAATGAGGAACAACAGGTCTCAGCCCAAGGCTCCACCCAGAACGCTATTCCCCATTTTCTTTCTGTTCAGTCACCAGGTCATGTTCAACTCTTTGTGACCCCATGGACTATAGCACGCCAGGCTTCCCTGTCCTCTACTATCTCCTGGAGTTTCTTATACTCATGTCGACTGAGTCAGTGATGCCATCCAACCATCTTACTTTCTGTCATCCCCTTCTCTCGCCTTCAATCTTTCCCAGCATTGGAGTCTTTACCAATGAGTCGGCTCTTCTCATCAGGTGGCCAAAGTATTGGAGCTTCAGTATCAGTCCTTCCAATGAATTGATTTTCTTTAGGATTGATTTGTTTGATCTCCTTGCTGTCCAAGGGACCTCAAAAGTCTTCTCCAGCACCGCAATTCGAACGCATCCATTCTTCAGTGCTCTGCCTTCTTTATGGTCCGACTCTAACATCGGTACATGACTACTGGAAAATCTATTGCTTTGAGTGTATGGATCTTTGTTGGCAAAGTGATGTTTTTGCTTTTTAATCCCTCTTTTCTGGCCTACCCCGGGCCTTTTGCCAGGCCCTAGCTGTGACTCAGACTCCCTCTAGGACTTCAGGTCAGTTTGCTACCCTTAGTCCAGCTGGTGGAGGCACGGTCCATAGGCTCAGTCCAGGAAGAAGTGGCCACACACCTGGGCCTTTGGGTGAGTTGCCCTCGTGAGGAATAGTGGTGGTAGGAGCTGCCCAAGGAAAGGCACAGGAGAGGTGGAGCCCTTGTCTACATCCGGGCAGCGACTGACCCGGGGTGTTAGCCAGAGGCAGACAGCGCAGTAGCCAAGTAGGCAGAAGCAGATGGGCGTGGCCAGCAGGGCTTGAACCTGCAGAAGCAGATGGGCGTGGCCAGCAGGGCTTGAACCTGCAGAAGCAGATGGGCGTGGCCAGCAGGGCACGAACCTGCCTCGGACAGCCACACCTGCTCCCAGCCAGACCCCGATGAGCCCAGTCACTCCCGTCAAGCCCCGTTCACTGATTTAGCAACAGCAACAGATCCAGCTCTTGAAGAAACAAGTGGTTATCCGACCATGGATTGTTCTCGACCACTGGCTGCAGCTCCGGCTCCGTCAGTCCCAGTACTCCCCCACCCAGCTACGCACCTCCAGTTGGTCCAGCAGCAGCAGCACCCGTGAGCCTCACTGCCCCTCAGCCACCACAACACAGGTCCCCATAGTTCTCCTCATACAGTCTGGGCACTGACTGGACAAGCCCAGACATTGGCTGTCCAGTGCAAGGAGGAGGGAGATGATGTCTCCACACTGCATTCAGTGCTCCTGCCAAGGGTTCTCAGGCAGCAGAGAGCCCAAGACCATGGACGAGGAGAGCAGTCTTGGAGAAGAAGCTGGACTAGTGACCACTGGGAATGCGAATTCACCAAGCGATGAACTGGCAGCCGAGGCCTCTGCCCATCAGCACCACCTTCTACACTAGCCATGGTATCCAGACAAACGGAGACTCAGCCTTGGCGAAGCACTGTGAAGCCCCGGATGCTCACTCAGATAACTGAGGGCTTTGGTACCCAGGGCTGAGCAGAAGCATTCCCAGTGTTCTCCATTACTGAAAGAGTTTGATAAGCCACTGTAGACTGGCCTCCTGACAGGGCTGAATAAGAATCAGTCAGATGGCTCCAGTGAAGGGGACAACCCATCTACTCAGCGGTAAAGAAGGCAAATCTCCCAAAGTTCCAGCACTGCGGGAAGTATACTCCTGCAGAACAGTTCTACAGCTCCGAGTTTTCTGCTTCATGAGTTGCACTAAGAGGTACTGTGTGAGCTGTAGCTGCCTGTTCTGGCTGAAGAGGGAAAAAATGAAGGAGTTTCGGGAGGCTCACCATGTTGTGGTCACCAGTGTGGACCCTGCTGCTCCTCTGACACCATCCACGCTATCATCCAGGGCAAGTGCTGCAGGCGTCAGGAGCGCTCCAGCTGGGGTTCAGAGATTTCAGTTATGATGAAAGCACTCTCTCCAACATCCTTGGGCCTTTATCAGTGAGAGCTGGGCATGGGAAATGAGGCCTGGGAAACTCCCATTTGGCTCTGCCTAAGCCAGGATTCATGGCATCAACCCTGTGTTCCTGTCTAGTAATCTTAGCCTTTGGAGTGTAGAGGTATATAGGTTTATTGCTTCTCTGCAAGGCTTCCAGGAGATTGCAGAGGAGTTTTGCTCCCAGGAGTTTGATGGAAGTCCCCTTTCATGACTTAAAGAACACCTCATGAGTGCCATGAGCGTGAAACCGGGCCCTGCCCTCACGATCTGCACCAAGGAATTGTCCTCAAGGAGACCTCAGATGGCCCTCTTGTGCAAACCACCTTAGGCCGGAGGCTTCCACTGTGCAGGTTAAAATGTGGCACCCGTGGAGCCTTTGCTGAGAAGAAAGTGCTGTTCTAAGGCTGTACACCTTCTGTAGAGGGGATTCCCCAGACAGGGAGGAGAAGTAACTGGCTGCAGGTGCTACATGGAAGCAGCTTTGACATTTTCTCTGAGTTCTACTTCATTAAAAAAAAAGTCTCTGCAGTTCTCAGCATTCCCATCCAGCTTAATCCAACCTGTATAAAAGAAGCAGGCAGAGACCGAGGACAGCTCACCTAATCCTGGAGTAGAACGTCTAGCCAGGGTCTGAGCTCCTCAAGAGGAGGGCTACACAGGGCGGTGGGGGAGGAAGAGGGTGGAACGCAAGACTGCCCCTAGTGTTAGGCGTGGGAATTTCCAGCCTGTGTGACACGGTGCAGAGGCCGGGTGCCCCCACCTTCTCTGCATTGTCTCACTGTAGCTGTGGCCGTGGTTTTCTCTTCCCTGTCACTCACTCCCTCTGCTGTGAACATTTCCTTCCACATATGTGGCAGGCTCACCAGCCAATGTAGAGGCTTGGTTGGCATCATTCTGATCTGCTGAAGGGACTAAGTGTGGTTGACTGGCACACATGTGACTTTTTTTTTTTTTTTCCATTCCCCTTCTCCCTTCCAATGTATCTGTTGTTTTCTACCCTTTCTTTCCAATTCCAACTCTGCTCTGTCTTACAGCTTCAGGAAAACAGAGGGCATGGGCTGAGGTCAGGATTATAAGTATCTACCTCAGCCTCTATTCCTTAAACTATAAAGAAATTAAAAATATTTCCTCAGCAAAAGGATTAAAATGACTGGGGGAAAGTACACAGCTGGCTAATGAATGGCTCACTCATGTCACTACTGGCTTAAGACAAAGTCCCTGCTGAAGTGAAATTCCACATTTACTAACATGTGCTAAGTAAGCTAATATTTGTTGGATGCCATGACTTTCCCCAAGGTCACAGGTCTCTGCTGTGTCCCCCTCACATGCTGTCTCCTCTCTCAGATTGGCTTCTCCCCCACCTCCCTCCCTTCCTCAGGGAAGGGATTTCACTCCGGGTCCCCTGTATCCTTCTGCAGAGGCCTCTTCGGCCAGACAGGGCCGCAACTGGCGTCTCCCAGGATGGGAACGAGAAGACAAGCACATTTGCACACCTGCTGTGTGCCAGCAACTACTGTAGATAATACAGCTAATGGTGCTATTGTAACTAGTTCTGCATACAAGGAAACTGAGCCCCGGAAGAATTCATTATTTACCCAGGATCACAGGGTGCATACATGAAGGAGCCAGAATTAGAGACCAGGGGTGTGTGACTCCACATTTAAACTCCCCACACACATACTGGCCCCCGGAGGGGTGGTCTGGGTCTCAGATCTGAGTCAAGACCTTCTGGGTCCTGCGGTCCCTTTGTGTCTTTCAGACTGGCTGCTGCTCCAGACCCCCAGCCTCGTGTTCCAGGAAGGGGAGCCCATCATGCTGAGATGCCACAGCTGGAGAAACCACCCTCTGTATAAGATCACGTTCTACCAGGATGGGAAATCCAAGATATTTTCCTATCTGCGCTCCAACTTCTCTATCCCACGCGCCAACCTCAGTCACAGCGGCCAGTACCACTGCACAGCGTTTCTCGGGAAGACGCCACACTCATCACAGCCAGTGAACATCACTGTCCAAGGTGGGGACTCTCTCAAGATGAAAGGATGGGAGAAGAGGAGATGGATAGTTAGGAATAAAGTCACATGGTCTCAAATGGAGATTTGAGAAATGCCATAGTAGCAAACCTGGGCTTTGGGGCCAAGGGCAGGGGTATGGGCAACTTGATAAATGCTGTCCAGAGCTTGGAACCCTCAGCTCTCAGGTGACAGGTGATGAGGCTTTTATCCCACTTTGAAATATAAGCCCATCACACCAAGCACAGCAGTGAAGCAGAGCTTTCTCGTTGGTGTAGAAGTTCCCAAAGCTCCTGGACCTTCCTAGGAACTGAAGTTTTCCTAATTTTTTCTCATGTTTCATGATATGTCCATTCATCCCAAAGGTATAGCATGTTCTTAACAGTTTAGGGGTCCAGTGTTGGAGTCTTCAGGTACATGCCCCTCCTCTCCCCACGGGCTAAGAGGAACCCTTCCCTCCGCCTTGTACACTCAACAGTGTGCCTTCATTTGATTAGCAGAGTAATCGAAAGGGTATGGGGGAGGCACAAGCCCACTCACAGAACTGCTGTGCAGGTGAGGTTGGGGGAGGAAGCGAGTGTTGCATTGGAGGAGGGCAGGGAGGGTGAATCAGCATAGGGAGGGTACTGCCTGTCCTGAGATCTGTCTTCCCCAGAGTCCAGCTCGAGCGACCCCTCATCAATGACGGCAGCTGTGGCTATAGGCGCTTGTTTTGCTGCAGCGGCTATTGTTGCTGCCATAGTAGCCTGGTTCCGCCTCAGAAGAAAGCCAATTTCAGGTTTGTGGTTCCTCGTGGTCCCTCTTGTTATCAGTTCCTTCTTAGCCAAGGCCCTAACCCCAAACATGGCTAGAATCCTTATCTTTGGGCTAGAGAATCCTTAGCATTCAGATATACTCCCATATTTTATTTATTCATTCATTCACTTAACAGGCCTGAACAAATTGGCTTCTGTGTCAAGCACTGTGATAGACTCTGTGGATGATGCCAAGCTAAAGAAAAGTTCAGCCTCTGCCCTTAGGGAGTCCATAATATTGTGGAGAAGACTGAAGTACAAATTGCACTACAAATAGTACGGATAGTAACTGGAGGGGATAAGACCAGTATTAGAGAATGCATCGGCTACATACGACAGGGATAGAAGAGCCTGAATGACCCAGCACGGGCTGGGCCAGTTAGAGAAAACTTCATAGGGAGGTAGTGTTGCATGGTGATTGAAGCTCAACTGGTGGGGTCAGACTGCCTCAGTCCAAATCTAAGCGCCTCCGCTCACCAGCTGAGTAACGTGGAGTGAGTTAGTCTCTGTGTGTTGAGAAGACGGAGCTGGTGTGCTAAGAATGTGCACATCATGACCAGCTGTACGAGGAGGCACGAGGCACCCACACGGGGCTGGCGGCTCCTTCAGCATCTGAACTCCTAGATTGGAGAAGTGAAAACCCTGGGTCGTGTTCATTGAAAATACAGTTTCAATACATTCTCATAAAGGAAGTAGAGTCACAAGATTTGCCACTCAGAGATTCCAGAAATAAGAAGGGGTGGCAGCCCTTTGCCCCAGGTTATGGGTGAGCAGAGAGGACGGTGTCAAGCCTCTATGATTCATGAAGTGGTTGTGGCAGAGGACACCAACATATTTGTGGGCTTAACATCTAAGTGGTTGTTTTGAAAGATGCCCCAGGAAAATCAAAGTGAGAATTTAATAGAGCGAATCCTAAACTCAGGTCCTTATCTTAAATGTCCAGATTCTGAGAGTAAGCAGGGTGATCATACTGTAAAATTCTTAGGTGGCAACTCAGGGAAACAAAGTTGTTGTTGTTGTTGTTGTTGTTTCCAGGAAAACAGTTGTTTTTCCTCATCATATGCAACTTCTATGTGCCTCAGTTTCTTCATCTGAAAAATGAGGACACAAATAGAACCGGCCTCATAGATCGAATGAGCCTGCAGCTCTTATAACACCCAGCACACAGCTAGCATCATGTAGTATGGACTGTTAACATTATGGAGGAGGTGATGTTTGAGGCTAGCAGTTAACCAGGCAAAGAGAGTAGATGAGCCATTCCAGGCGTGGGGGCCAAGACATGGAAGTGAGAAACACTGGCAAGGGTGGGGCTCAGGGGAAGAGTAAGGAGGGTGCGGGAAGCACCGTGATGCCATCGAAGGCATAAATGGTGAAGCAGAAAAAAAGAAGGTGAAGCAGCGCAGAAAGTTCATGGAATTGACATAGGCTGCCTTTGAAGAACTAATCTGTATTCCAAAGGGCACAGGAGGGCAGTAAGCATGCCTCTTTGTTCTATGCTTCCTTCCCCGTCCCATCAGCACCTAGCACAGTGCTTGCCACACAGTAAGATGATTAATAAACATCTCTTCACTGGTCAGCTGAAAAACTTCAGCTCTTGGAAAGCAGTCTCCTTGCCCCCATAGTATTGATATGACTGTAAAATTGCTGAGAGAGAAGGGAAGGTGCTATAGGAATCAAGTAAGCAGAGCATCGCAATTCTTAACACCGTAAAGCTAGCTTACTGGGGAGAGAAAGTGCTAAAGTTATCCAGACACAGAGAAAGTAAAAGGGAAAAAAGACTCAGAGCCACCGACAAAGAAAATTATACTACTCATACCTCATAAAGCACTTTGTAATTGGTTCATAGCCAAGACCTCAGTTACTGATGATAAGTAAATGTAGAGACTCAGTGAGAAAAACTGAGAGGGAGAAAAAGATGCTTTTAAGAATGGTGCAATGGAATGGCCTTTCTGGCAGTCCCATGAGTCCCTACTATTAACCTAGCCAACTTCTATCTCTCTAGACCAGCCCTTTTACAGGCTCCGGTAGTCTCTGGGGAGTGGAGAGGAGAAGAGTGTCTGTGGGAGAAGGATGTGTATTGGTTCTAACCCAGTCTTGCCTCTGGTCTGTTGTCCTGAAGACTCAGGTTCTACCCCGTAATCCTACTAACCTCCGTGTGCCCCTCCTAGCTCTCCCAGGACCCCCTGAGTGCAGGGAAATGGGGGAGACCCTCCCTGAGGAACCAGGTGAGTGCAGCTCCCCTCTGCGGGCTCAGTGACACCCTGGCGTGTGCATCAAGAGGCAGCTTGTGAGCACAGGAGAGGGAGGGGCCAGTGGGAGGAGGGCAGGGGCTCAAATCTCTTGGTCAGTTCTGAGACTAACTCCTGGGCCTGAAGAGGACCTCACTGGAGATGAGGAGAAGATGAATACCTATCCTAGATATAGAGACAATGGCCTTGTCTGAGTTTCTGGGGCTAGAACTGCTAGGGGTATTTCCAGAGCAGGACATCAGACATATTTAGGTCTTTCTGTGGAACTTTGGAAGAGCTGGCACAGGGTGGGGGTTAGATGCTATAAGACTAAGGCAAATAGAATTAAAGAGAGAAAACTCTAGAGGAAAGGAGAAAGAGGCCAAGGAAATAAAGTCTAGATTTGCTGCAGTCTGTGTCTGGGGATGGGGTAAGAGTAGATGGGGTGAGTGATGGGGTAAGGGATCAACTCTTAGTGGAACATGAAGAGAAGATTTTAGGCCGAGAAAGTTCTGTGTCCTAGCTGCATTAGCGGGCTTTCCTCTGTCGACAAAGCCTGGATCTAATGCCCACTCCTGTAGGTGTGTTAAATGTGGGCCTGGCACTAGCTCGGTCACTATCATAAAATGGAATCCTGAGTGTCGTTTCCTCTCTTGGGGTTTAATCACCTCGCTGAGGAAATGAGTGCATTGGCCTGGAGGACCTCGAAGCCTTCCAGGTCTGACATTCTGAGAGTCAGTGCCCATCAACCCTGGCCCAAGTGGGAATATGGTAAAGGACCAGGAGTATTCCAGGTGATTTCCTGACCATAGTTAAAGCCAGAGCTCAGAGGGACGTGGAGATTTCTCTGGGGGCTCCCAGACAGCAGAAACAGACAGGAAAAAGAGGCCCTTGAGGACCCCACCTCAGATGGCTGGAGTATGACTCAGAGCAGAGCCAACAGATTTGAGAGCTTAGCAAAATGGCCCAGCTGTCCAGCTGCACTTTGAGCAAGACCCCTAGGTCCTTGGCCAGGCCAAGTGGGGATATGGACCTGAGTCTGCACCGGGGCCAAACTGACCCGGTAGAAAAAAATGTCCGAACACAAGTGGATTAGCCATTTTGATGTTTGGTTCTACCACTGGCATCAATATATTTCACAAGGTGTTTATTTCACAGGAAGGCACTGGGGCTGATGGTTGCCCCAAAGGCTCATCTAGGTTGCTGGGATTGTAGAGGGATGCGTTAGAAGGAGGATTCAGGACATGGTTTGTTCCAGAAGTTGGAGCATGGCATACAGGGACTTCTTGTTTCCTGGAGATGAATGAAGACACTAGACGCATTGTCTCAGACTCCTTCCCCACTTCCTGAGGAATGCTGCTTTGCAGATGCTGAGCTGCTTTCCGCACTGGCAAAGTGAGTTTGTTGGCAAAAACATGAGGAAATTTGGATGTGTTTTAGATCTTTACCAAGGAGAGTACTGGCTGGCTTGCTCGCTTCCTTCTTTCCTTCGCTTCAGCCTCCCTTGCTCACTCTCACACTTTCTTTTTGATGTGAGGGAATATGAGATTCTTCAGAGCTCCAACAAAGATATATTATTGGGCTGGCCAAAAAGTTCATTCAGGTTTTTCTGTACCAGCTTCCAGAAGAATCTGAATGAACATTTTGGCCAACCCAATACATCTGGCTAACCTGGAAAGGTCCTATCTGTGGCTGGCAAAAATCTGAATTACTTCACTCTAATAGTGAACACCCCCCACCCCACCCCACCCAACACACACCTCTTACCCCAGTATCTCCANTGGCAAGCTACAGTCCTTGGGGTCGCAAAGAGTCAGACATGACTGAGTGACTAACACACACACACACACATACACACACACATACACACACACACACACACAGGCAACCATCACCACTATCTCATTCGGGAACATTTGCGTAACTCCCCAGAGAAACCCAGTCCCATCAGCAGCTATTCTGCATCTCTGTCTCCTTCAACTCCTGACAGCCATTTATCTACTTTCTGTCTCTGTGGATTTGTCTATCTAGGCATATCGTATAAACGGAACCATAAATTATATGGACTTTTGAAACCAGTTTCTTTCACTCAGCGGTGTGCTTTCAGAGTTCTTCCATACTTTAGCATGCAATAATACTTCATTCCTTTCTGTAGTTGAATGTTGAATCCAATTATTGTGTTTATTCGTGTACCATTGATGGAAATTATCATAGAGAATATGCTATGAATATCCGTGCACCAGAGTTCGTGTGGATAAGTTTTTAGTCCTCTTATATATATGCAAGAGTGGAACTGCTGGGACATATGGCAAATCCAAGGGCTTCTCCAGCGGTTCAGCGGTAAAGAATCTGCCTGCAATGTCAGAGGACTGCAGGAGACGCCGTTTCGATCCCTGGGTTTGGAAGATCCCCTGGAGTAGGAAATGGCAACCCACTCCAGTATTCTCGCCTGGGAAATCTCATGGACAAAGAAGCCTGGAGGGCTACAGTTCATGGGGCTGCAAAGAGTCGGACATGACGCAGCGACTAAACAACATAAATAAAATTAAAAACGTAAATTATATCAACACGTGTCAGATAACCTTAACAATATGCCTGGTCCATATAAGCAAACTTCTGTGGGTTTGAGTAGCGTCAAGAGACCAGTATACTTTTCTGACCTGCTTTCTTCAGCTGCTGTCACAGACTCTGAGAGAGTAGTGTGCCTCGGTCTCCACTCCCTACCCTGGATACCCATCGAACAGCCCAAAGCCCTTCCGGATGCTTCTACTGAGTTAACAAGTTCTCAAACCCTCACAGATAGTAAAAGCCTCCCAGAGTTTAACGTGGAAGCTCACCAGGCGGTCCAGAAGATTTCATGGACAGGCCCTTTTACTAGAGGAGCACTGTCCTAATTGTTAGCAGGCTTGGAATTTTCCCTCCACTCTGGGCCGCAAGCCTGATCCTGCAGAGCGTGGGGCTGGGATACTCATGCTTCTCCCAGGGAGCTAGGTACTGAGGAAGCCTTCATGGTTCTCTATCCATATTTCTCCATTATTTCACACCGCCATGCACATGCATTCTATCTATCTGTAAACTGCTCTAAAAGGGTGGCCTCTCAGCAATCTCATCCCCTCACATTGAAGATCCTCTCCCCAAAGAAGATTTTGTCTTCTTTGACAAAATCCAGCCTGCCTAAAGGCCTGCCTTGATTAATTGTTAATTGTTTCACATCAATTTTAACCAATTCATTTGGACCGTGTCACCCCTACACATTTTTACTAAACTAAATAAAGGGTAATGAGGTTTCTGACTAAAGAAAGAAACAAAGCCAAAGAAAGTCGTCCCACATTCTTAGGGTAAAAGTCACATTTTCTAGTCAGCATTTTTTTGAATGTGGTGTTTCAAACACACGTGCAGACAAGCCCATCCTCAGCCTGTGTCATCTGGTGGTCCATCTTTATGTCACCCTGTATCGACCACCTACTTCACACCCCTTCCTATATTATCTTGAAACAAATTTCAGTACTTAGATAACTTTGTTTGTAGAACATTCAATGTCTATCTCGGGAAGATAAGGGCTCATTTTTTTTCTTTTTATTGATGACAACTTTATCGAAGTGTAATTGCCACTTAATAAACCTTATATAATTAAAGTGTACACTTGAATGGTTTGGACATATTTATACATCTCTGGAACTGTCATCACAATTAAGATAATGAACATAGATACATCACCCTCAAACATTTCCTCCTGTCACTTTGTAGTCCTTCCAGCTTTCTAACTCCCTCCACCCAAAATGCAACCGCCAATCTGCTTTCTCTTACTGTAGATTAGCTGCACTTTCTATGATTTTATACAACTAGAATCATGGTATCTATTTTGTATTGCCTTTTTTCTTACTTAGCATAATTATTTTGAGATTCAATCATGCTTTTGTGTACATCAGTTGTTCCTTTTCTTTATTGGTGAGTATCATTCTATCGTACAGGTATGTCAAAAGCTGTTAATCTGTTCATTCTCTGGGATTTTCCCGGACTGCTTTCCATTTTTGATCATTTCAAATAAAGCAATTATGAACATTGTGAACAAAGGCTCTATCTCTTTTTTTTTTTTTTGGAGTGTAAATAAACAGAGGTGGAATGGCTGAGTCATATGGTAGATATATTTTTAACTTAAAAAAAAAACAAACTGACAAAATGCTCTTCAAAGTGGTCATACTATTTTCCATTCCCACCGGCAGTAAATGACTGTTCCAGTTGCTTCACACCCTTGCAAACATTTGGTATGGTCAGTCTTTTTCATTTTATCCACTCAAGTGGGTTAGTGGTATCTCATTGTGGTTGTGATTTGCATTTCCCTAGTGACTAATGATGTTGAGCCTCTTCTCATGTGTTTNTGACTGTTCCAGTTGCTTCACACCCTTGCAAACATTTGGTATGGTCAGTCTTTTTCATTTTATCCACTCAAGTGGGTTAGTGGTATCTCATTGTGGTTGTGATTTGCATTTCCCTAGTGACTAATGATGTTGAGCCTCTTCTCATGTGTTTATTTTCCAGCTCTATACATTCTTTGGTGAAGTTTTTTTTTTTTTTCCAGATCTTTTGACCATTTAAAAACATTACGTTGTCTTCTCATAAATAACTTATTTATAAATTTTAGTACAAGTCCTTTGTCATGTGTAGGCTTTGCAAATATCTTCAGTCTGCGGCTTTCCTCTTCATTTTCTTAAGTGTCTTATGAAGGGCAAAAGTTTGTTTTTTTAATTTTGATAAAATCCAGTCAATAGATTATTTCTTTTATGATTTATACTTTATATGTAGAATTTAACAAATTGGTACCCAAACCAAGGTAACTAAGATATATCATGTTTTCTTCTAGGAGTTCTGTAGCCTTAGCACTTACATTTATGTCTATCTATAATCTGTTTTGAGTTGATTCTTTATATAATGTCCAGTAATGATTAAGGTTTTTTTTTTTTTTTTTTGGCTTATGGCTGCCCACTTTTTCTAGCNATCATGACTTTTCTGTAAATAGCTCTGAACCTTCTTCTCACCTCCAGCACTGACTTCTCTCTTGGAGAAAGAAGAAAGCTACTCTGCTCTTGGGCCTAGGCCTACAGCTTATTGTCCGCGATAAGTGATGTTTGGCAGGTCCACATCACAAGATGAACCCTCACCAAATAGGAGCTACTCCGGGCTAGGGGAAAACCCCAAGTGGACACTTGATCTTCTAGAGCTTCTGGCTAAGAGAACATATAAGCCCAGCAACGTGCCTCCTCAGAACTAGGAGGGTCCGCTCTGGGGCAACTCCTTACCATGCTGATTTAAAATAGCAGCAAGAGATTTGAGGAGGTGGCACTGCCAAGTCTAACCAAGAAGCTTCCCAGGATCCTGGGCTTTGCACTCACCTCTCCTTAGCCTCTGCAGGCTCTTCCTCCCACTGCTGGAGGAGAAGCAGACGGCCAGCCAGTTGTAACTCACATAGGGGGAATTTGCAGTGGAGGTCTGCAAAGGAGGCTGTGGCTGGGAAGGGTGCAGACAGACCTCTGGACCCACCGTGGCTGAGGCTCAGAGACTCCAAGCTGCCTCTTGCTGCAATAGCCCCACTGTATCTGACTAAATCCCAGACACTCATGTTTCACATTTGCACAACACTAAAGTAGGGGTGCATCGTATAATCAGTGATGTGTCATACTTTAAAATGGGTGTCAGTTTTTCCTTTCTTGGTGATTTTTGAAATAATGGTGTATTTTATAATTGATGGTGCTTTAGGTTCAATAAAATGCTGTACGGGGAATTCCTTGCTTGTCCAGTGTTGTTAGGACCCAACACTCTCACTGCTAGGGGCCCAGGTTCTATCCATTGTCAGGGAACTAAGATTCTGCAAACAGCATGGCGCAGTCATAAAAAAAGAAAATGTTGTATATCAGGACCACCTACTCACCATGTAAACTAAGATTTCCTGCCTGTTCCCCAAAGACATTTTACAGTCCATTGCAGCAGTGGGAACAGGAGTCACAAAAAGTGTTCCCAATACAGCAAGAGAGAGAAATGATCTAGGCATTCAGTTCCTCATAAGTTACAACATACAAAAGAAGGATGACCTGTGAACTATACACATTTGGCAAATGGCATACTGCTGCCTCCTATAAGAGCCCCCAGCTCCATGTGGTGCTTCTCATCTTTTTTGGGGTTGGGGGGAGTGCAAAAAAACAGGTGCAAAGTTTATTATTAGAGACACAGGGAAACAAGTGGGAGAGTTTGTTAAGACAGAAGCAAGGTAGAGATGCTCACTTGGGAAGAAAGGGTGGGCACCGCCACCCACCTAGTGAAGAGGAGCCTGCTCTCATCTTGAGAGCAGATGGTGGCAAAGGTTTGAGAGCAGATGGTGGAAAAGGTTTGAGAGCAGATGGTGGCAAAGGTGGTAAAGTGATGGAGATGATAAAATGATGGTGACAATGATGAGACCTAACATTTAGATAGAACGGTACAGTGTTCAGAACATTTTTTCAAACATCACATAATCTCAGACCCTGCCGGTATTGTTGTCTGTCTTTATAGGAGATGATATTGAAGCGAACACCTGGGTGCTTTCCCCGAGGTTGCACAGTGAATGGTAGAGAAATGACTAGATTCCTGAGACATATGATCTTTCCTATGACACTTAACCTATTCCATGAGGGGACGGGGAAGATTTAGCCATAGGAAGACCTTTCTTCAACCCTTTCAAACTCAAGAAGTAGAATAATGAGCATGATAAATCTATTTTTTACCAACATTCCATTAAAAAAATTGTTAGTAAAGACAGTGAAAAGGGGCAAATGCCTGTTTTAAATCATGGTGTTTAAAATGATGTTTACATTAATATTGATCATTGGAATTTAATATGGTCATTTGTGCCTCAAAGGCACATTTTTCTATTAAAGTGATATAAATTTAGAAAATAATAAGAAGTCCAAAACTTTGAAAGTATTTGCACCACCAATTAGCCCAACGTTGATGAGTGCCTTCAGCAAGCAATCAACATGCACACATGAACAGAAAGACTGTGACAGAATTCTTCCCTCCTGGGAACAGACGACACAATTTTATAATGGGATTAGGGGGATGAGGTCAACATTTTAAAATATATCAATACTGAATAGCACAGGGAATTATATTCAATATCTAGGGATAAGCCATAATAAGAAAGAATATTAAAAATAATATACACACATATATAACTGAGTCACTTTGCTATACAGCAGAAATTAACACAGCATTATAAACCAACTATACTTCAATAAAAAATAAAATTAAATCAATACAAAATCATAGATGATTAGCTCAAATTAGGGGGGTGGAAAGAACTATGACTGGGATTGTCAAAGCAGGTGATTTGGAGAAAGAAGGGGTTGAGATGGGCCTTAAAGGCTGATTAAGATAAATGGCAACCCACTTCAGTATTCTTGCCTGGAAAATTCTATGGACAGAAGAGCCTGGAGGGCTATAGGACGTGAGATCGAAAGGAGGTGGCCATGACTGAGTGACTGAGCACAAGATCGAGCTCAGCTTGGAGGAGGAAGGGCACATTCCTCTGTCCGGTAAACAGGTGAAGAAACAGATGAAACCTTATCTAGGGCTCAGAACTTAGCAGGGTGTTTGGTGAAGGTCACTAAGGGGAAATGGAGACAAACAGTAGTCTGTCTCGAGTAAGTGAGCACAAGCCTGGCTAGAGCAGAGGGTGTTATAGAGTAGTAAGAGAGAGGTCTTTGGGCAGGTTGTGAAGTTCCTTGACAAGAAACTAAGGTATTTTAATTTTAACCTAGAAATAATGAGAAGCCACCGAAACCTGTTGAGCAGGAACTGGTGTGCAACATGTCAGTGGAGGATCCCATGGACAATTTCTTCATGTAACCATGGGAGAGGATCATTGAGATAGACAAGACTTCATCTAAAGTGGTGGATCTGGAGAGGAGACAGTCAACTTCAATGATGGATCAATGATGGACCAGCCCTCAAGAGCAAATGGCAAAGTTTAGGCTATAAGTGGATATACAAATAGAAATGTCCAACAGCAGGTGAATCGTGGGTCTTAAACCCAGGAGAAAGGTGAAAAACAGATAGATAATAGATAGACAATGCATGCTAAGTCGCTTCAGTCGTGTCTGACTCTTTACGACCCCGTGGATAGTAACTGGCCAAGCTCCTCAGTCCATGGGATTCTCCGGGCAAGAATACTGGAGTGGCTTGCCATGCCATCTTCCCAACCCAGGGATGGAACCCACGTGTCTTACATCTCCTGCATCAGCAGGCGGGTTCTTTGCCACTAGCACCACCTGGGAAGCCCAAATAGATAACAGATAGAAGGAAATATAAATTTTCAAAGTTTTCCACATTGATTAATAAATTTCAACAGCTAGTTTTATGTGTGTATAGATATGAATAGATTAGACAGATGGATGGATAGATGATAGATAGATAAGTAGATGGACAGATAGACAGATGTTTGACGTCTGTATTTTGTATTCTCTCCTTTCTCACTCTACTCATCCATCTCTCCTCTCTTGTCTATAGTCCAGAACCTTATCTCATTAAGACACTGATTTTTCAAACAATGACAATATGCCACTCTAGCAACCAAAAAGATTCCAGTGTAGCCTGGCTTCTGGTTGCAGGAGAGGAGTACTGAAATTAGCAACACCTGGGGAAACTATGATCTGCACCACTCGTTCATTTACTTATTCATCCCTCTAGTATGTACGGAGTACTTCCCATGTGCTGGCACGAGGCTCAGAGCTGAAGAGACGCAGTGAGCGGGACAGTCCTCATTTCATGTAACAAATGTTTGCCCAACACTTTCTACCTATAAACCTCTGTGCAAAGAGCTATGTAAGTCGTGGTTCCTGACTTCAAAGGATCACAGCCTCACAAGAAAGAAAATAAACCCCTACTGGCAATATCAATATACATGAAGTCATCACCTTGCAGGGAGTACATTCACGACTCCAGTCTCAAATAAAGTGCTCCACTCCACACGCCCGGGGGGAAACAAGGTCTGGGGAGGAAATGAAACCTTTATAACTGTCCGGAGCTTGTGGGATTAACAAGTGCTCTTGTAAAAGTAAATGCCAATGGCGGAATTGCCTATTGGCCAGCTGCCTCCTCAAAAGCATGTATGTTTATTTATTTATTTGTTTATTTATTTGCTAGATTTATCACATTTGCAGCCTGTGCCATTTGGCCTCAGGGTCAAATAAATCTCTTTTAAAACTTTACCATCATTCTTCAGCATTGTGTGCCCCTGTGTGCCCCTGACATTCCTTTCTAAAGGCTTTACAAGGATGGAATTAAATCCATTTTACAAATAAATACACTGGGAACAATAGAGTTTAAATGCACCACCAAAGGGAAAGATAAATTCCAGGAAAAACCTGGAGATAGGATGAAAGCATTCTGCACTCCCTTTCAGAATCTTCAAAATTCCTTTAAAAAAAAAAAGAAAGAAAGGTAGAGGGTAGAATTCTGTCTCTCTTCTTCTTGGCATCTGTCCCTGTGTAGAAGGTATTTGCTCCATGAGGATTTGTCACAAGGTGCAGAGAGACAGCCAAGGATCATAACAAAGTGCGTAATGGAATGGACTAGAAATACATTTTTAAGAAAGCTGGCCACATCATTTGGAAATTCATGCAGAATCTCTCATCTCCCAAGGCCCAGGGCTTTCTCTGGGAGACAGTTAAACATGTAGAAAGGAGAGCTGATTCTTCAGGTCTCAGATTTAGGCTATTATTCAGCTAGCATCACTAAAACTGTGTTAAATTATCCTTTCAATCATTTGTCAAACATTTATCCAGCACAATGTACTCAGCACAGGATTAGCTGCCAGGGAGTACAAAAAATAAGGCAGGGCCCCTGGGCTTTTATATAATATTATGTATATATATACATATACATACACACACATATATATATAATGTATCTTAAATGCACCAGTTGCAGCAAGTGATAGCTATTCTTCATTGTGTTGCACGGGCTTCTCATTGAGGTGGCTTCTCCTGTAGAGCATGGAATCTAGCGTGCGTGGGCTGAAGGAGGTGCTGTTACCAGGCTCTAGAGCACAGGCTCAACAGCTGTGGAGCACCGGCTTAGGTGCTCCACGGCATGTGGGATCTTCCCAGACCAGGGGTCAAACCCGTGTCTCCTGCATTGGCAAGCGGATTCTTTACCACTGAGCTACCAGCAAGGCCCTATTCATGCAAATTAAAAATTAGAGGAAAATAAATCCTCCAGAAATTGCCATCACAGAAGGTGCTCAATTTTAGCAGATGATTGTTTCATTGTCACCTCAGTCTAGCAAGTCCTCATTTTTTGTCCAATGTCTTCTGAAAATAGTAAAATATATATTTATCCTACTATAAAACAACTTGCTTTTTCTTCTATTTCCCAAACGCACTGACTTATTTTTGTTAGTTTACTTAGACATTGTGATATTTGATATTTAAGACATGCATTTTTTTTTGTTCTAGTTATTACATTAAACCATGATCTTGGATTAATCAATAGATTTCCAGGCCCAGCTGCATTAAATAAGGAATCTTCTACTCTATAATTTTTACCACTTCAACAACTAATAAAGACCAGAAGCCATGCTTTAAATAGCTAAGATTCTGTACGCTCCCCACCCCAGGAAAACACAGGTATGAACAGTAAGAGTTCGATGAATATTTAATGGTTTAGACAAGTGCTTGCAAGATCCTGTCACCTTATAACCTACCTCTCCTCCCAAAACTCTGTCAAAATGTGGCAACATTTCTACACTTTTGACATTGTAAAGATAACTCTAGTTTATCAATAATCTATTCATTTATATTGTACCTTTATTTAAAAACAAACAAAATTTGGACAAGTCAGTTTGCTTCTCTGAGCTGTAGTTTCCTCATGGGCACTGACCTCACAGGATATTTTTGAGGCTCCAATCAGATAATGGATCCCAAAGTGCTTTATAAACTGTCAAGGATGTGAGAGACCAGGAATCTAGCAAGGCTGATACAAGTTCTAAATGGAGTCAAAATTTAAACTTTCTAGTCAATGTTACTGTTTTCCTATTTTTCAAACCAGTATTTTCAAACTTCTATTATAATTGCATTGTTAATTTAATAAATATTAGCTGTATTCAGCTACAGTTTGTGTTAACTAAGTCTTGGAGGACTGCCCTAGAGACCCAATAACAACCCAATTAGATTGTTATTTCCAGGGAATTATACAATCTGTGGTCCAAACAACTGGCTTAAAAATGAATTTCTAGAACATGATGCATTTACAAGTAGGGGTATGCAGCAAATAGGATAGTGAAGCTGATACATGAAAATACTTATGAGAATAATTCCAATACCAAAATGAAACATTCTGCCAAAGTCAAAAACCATATACCCCACGGACACACCAAACCGTGATTTTAATAATTTAGCAAGTTTAGGACTAACAAACTGCAGTTATTCTCTTTCTTATCTTCACAAAATATTCTGTTAAACAGAACAGTAAACCCTCACTGGTGGGGTTGGGAGGTAGGATAAACAGAGTAGCCGCCAATGAGAGACCCAATGCCGACTCCAAGCTTGACTATTTAGCTATGGAATAAGCTTGCTCCAAAAATGCCTGAAGTCCTCTGTACATGGAAAAACCTGGACAAGACTACTGAATTCTATAAAGCTCACAGAAGTGCTAAGTTAACAGAACCATTTTGTCTCCCCAAAGTGAATGGTCCTGCTCACTGCCTGCCCCTAGTGACCTTCCAGCCTCAGACATCATCAGTCCATCACATGAACACTTGGCCTCATGGCCCGGTAAAAGCCCACAAGTCCCTAGACACCCTACAGCCTTGTAAGACCTGGTTTTGAACATGCTATTCCTGTCTGCCATGTCTTCTCCATTCGCTTGCTATGTAGCCTGCTATTTCTCTATCAAAATCCAGGTTCGCCTCCTCTGGGAAGCCCTCCCTTTATCTTCCAGAAGCAAAGGCTTCTTCCTCAGTAGGCCATGTCAGAACACTGACCACTTGTGTGCTGACTCTCTTCTGTGACATGTCTACAGATCCTAAAATTTAAGGAGTAGAAATCTTCCCTGATCACCCCTATAGCTTTAGTTCCACGCATGGGGTCACACACACAGCAATAATAACAGCAACCATTTGATAGATTGTCCCAGGCATACTTCTAAATGCTGTGTGTATATGTATGTTAGCTGCTCAGTTGTGTCTGACTCTTTGCAGTCCCATGGACTGTAGCTTGCCAGGCTTCTCTGTCCATAGACTTTTCCAAGCAAGAATACTAGAGTGGGTTGCATTTTCTCCTCCAGATGATCTTCCCAACCCAAGGATCAAACCTGAGTCTCCTGCATTGTATGCAGATTCTTCACCATATGAGCCATCACAGAAGCCCTTTAAATACTTTACTATATATTAACTAAGTTAATACTCATAAGAGTCTCATGACTATGATGCTAGTTTCATTATCCCCACTTTAGAGATGAGGAAACTGAGGCTCATAAAGATTAAGTGACTTGCTCAAGGTTACATACCCATTAGAATGGCAGAGCTGAGATCTGAAACCAAGAGAACAGACTTTAAGCAGACTAAAAGCTCTACACTTTTGTTCCTGA
Organism: Neotragus pygmaeus; assembly: GCA_006410875.1. NCBI lineage: Eukaryota > Metazoa > Chordata > Mammalia > Artiodactyla > Bovidae > Neotragus > Neotragus pygmaeus. The sequence continues at coordinate 2,189,205 of SJYV01020496.1, forward strand.
TGCCATTAGCACTCCCAATAATTTTCCAGAGAGAAGTAAAGGCTCAGAGGCCAGCCTGCCATTTGACCAGCACTGTCTTTCTTCAGGAGGAAGATGAGCTCCAAAGGCAGCCCAGGCTTTTCCTAGGGTGCAAGTCTGTCTTCAGAACTGCTTCTAACAGAAGGAGTAGGAAAATTCTCATTTTGTGGCTATTTATATTAATGCCTCCACTTCAAATGTAATATAATTCAAAGCCATTTTATTAGTCCTCTTGGGACTCTTAAAAAAAACTTTTTTCTCTGCTATATTATCTTACCCCCATCTCCCCCACCCCGCC
>SJYV01020496.1:2192657-2230689 GCA_006410875.1 Neotragus pygmaeus
AGCCAGACAGAGATTTTGGAATTGAGGCTAAAATGAGGTCAGGCTCTTTGGGGGTATTTCCTTGTCACTCCTACCTACACCAGGGCACATGAAGGTCACTTTGTTGTCTTTAGTTTCCCTTCCAAACACACCAGGAGGAGCTCAGCACATCTTCTAAACACCATATTCAAACTGATCCTCCATCTACTACAAGCTCTCAGTGGCTAGCTCTATGTACTTTCAAACGCGTCATGAAAGCACTACTCAACACACCTCACGATGACAGAAGTGACCTGTTTTAGAGGAAATTGCCTTTGCCCCTGACCAATGCCACCCCAGATATACACACAAACTTTGAAAAACAGGGCTGTGCTCTAAAAGTTCTTCTCAGGACACTATGATACCCCATTTCTTAAGCATGTGACTTAGAATAAAGTCACAAAGCTTTCTTCCCTTCCTCGGATTTGCTACAAGTCCTCAGGCTGCAGAGAACATCAAGGAGGGGCTTTTTGTGATTGCAAATCAACCTTTCCAAGGTAATATTCTCGCTGACAGCTACAGTTTATGGAGTGCTTGCTCTGTGTGCCTGGTCCTGTGCTAAGCACTTATATCCAGGGAGTGAATGTTGACCACTGACTCCCTGTGTCACGTAGTAAAAACATGGGTTCCATCCAGAACCAGGCTCCATGAGCTTGAACTGTGTGAACTGTGTGAACTCCACCTCTGCTGTGGTGACCTTGTCTGAGTTACTTAACTTCTCTATCACAGTTTTCTCTTCTAGACAATGGGGTTAATAGTAAAGATGTCTAACTCATACAGTCACTGTGAAAGTCACCATGTGTTAATATATGTAAAGTTTATAAACCAATGCTTGGTCCCTGGTAAACCCTAGAGAAGGGCTTGCAATCTGTATTTCTCCTCAACATTGATGTCTCCTCTCTCCCAAAGCCCTAGTTAAAGGAGCGGCCCATTTCCAACATTTAACCTGATTAGCCCAAGTTAATGTTCCTCAACTTTTTAATTTTCATGAACCAAGTTCATGAAATAAGTTTCTTTTTATCACAACCAAGTATATTCACAAAATACATACAAAATTTAAACAAAAGTTTCATGTAACATTATTTACCTCTACCATAGCAACATGCTCTGGGATTCTTGATTCACTAAGGTTCTATTTCGTTTCTTTCCTTTGTGTTTCCAAGGTAGCCACAATTCACTAAATTTATTTCATAATTTACCAATAGGTTGCTATGGATGGTCTGAAAATATATATACTGATCTCAAGTAATCATCATTTATTAAATCCTAATATCACCACTATTAAGTAGGTACCACCATGAAGTCCGTGACAGATAAGGAAACTTAGACACAGAGTGGTTAAGCTACTTATAAAAGGTCACACAGGCATATATACACAATGGAGTATTACTCTGCCATTAAAAAGAATAAATTTGAATCAGTTCTAATGAGATGGATGAAACTGGAGCCTATTATACAGAGTGAAGTAAGCCAGAAAGAAAAATACCAATACAGCATACTGACACATATATATGGAATTTAGAAAGATAGTANCTGTTGAACTGGATTCCCATTCTCCCTGTTCAAGGAGAACAAGGATAAATACGACCCAAGATTGTCATACAAGAGTTTCACTCTCTCTCCCGCCAAAATCTTTACCACCACTCTTAAGAATCTGAGTACAGAAGATGCCAGGAAAACTAGGCAATTCTTAAATTCTCAAATATTTTAATCTCAAAAGAAATGTAGGTCCTCTGCCCAACCTAAGAATCAGACCTGAGAACTGCTGTGTATACAAGTATGCATGTGTGGTGTTGCGTAGGTGAGGTGGCCCTGTCTCACTGGGGTGGACAACCACCAAGGATTTCACCCTCTTCAAGGGGACCAGTGCAGGGAAGCAGATTAGGCTGAATTTCTCTGGAATGGCAAAACCTCTTTCCATCCTGGGTGCTTAAAAATAAAATAAGATGTCTAAAGTTGTCATGAAATTATCAAATTTAAAATTGAATATTATATGCCCAGTGCTTGGGATTCAATAGTTAACAGATACAATCCCTACCCTTAAGAACAGACTTGTGATTGCCAAGACAGAAAGGAGGTAGGGAAGGGAAAGATTGGGAGTTGGGATTAGCAGATGCAAATGATTATATACAAAGGAATAAGCAACAAGGTCCTACTGTATAGCACAGGGAAATATATTCAATATTCTATGATAAACCATAATGGAGAAGAAGATGAAAAAAAAATATGTATGTATAACTGGATTGCTTTGCCATATAGGAGAAATTATTGCAATGCTGTACATCAACTACATTTCAATAACATAATTTTTTAGTCATCTATGATGAAATGGGAGATCCAGATGAAAAAATAGGCAATTACACTTCAGAGTAATTAGTGTTCCAATGGGAAGTTTCAGACTCTCTGGGTGAAATAAGAGTCACCTAGCTCAGTTTGGGAAAGTCAAGCAAGGCATAATAGAAGAAATAACATCTGAGCTGAAATGAGATGACAAAGTAAGAGATAATGAAGAGAAGGGATAGAACATCAAAGGGGAGCTCACATCATTTAAGTTTTTGCATTTGGCTGAAATGTGAGTGATGAGAAACAGAAACACGATTCTATAAACCAGGGCCCACCAAACTTTTCTGTAAAGGACAGATAGTAAATATCTTAGGCTTTGCGGTCCATACAGTCTTTGTCAAAGCTGTTCAACTCTTCCACTGCATCCCAGAAAGTGCCTGCAGACAATACATAAATGACTGTATTGTAATAAAACTCTGTTTATGGGGCTTCCCTGGTGGTCCAGTGGTTAGGAATCCACCTGCCAATGCAGGGCACGTGAGTTCGATCCCTGGTCTGAGAAGATCCCACATGCTGCTGGACAACTAAGCTCATGTGCCACCATTATTGAGCCCACGCTCTAGAGTCTGAGAGCCACAGCTACTGAAGCCCACATGCCCTAAAGCCGGTGTTCCACAACAAAAGAAGCCACCACGGTGAGAAGCCTGTGCACCATGATGAAAAGAAGTCCCTGCTTGCTGCAACTAGAGAAAACCTGCAGCAATGAAGACCCAGCGCAGCCAAAAATAAATCAATGAAAATGGTTTTAAAAAACCCAGCTCCATTTACAAGAACAGAAGGACAGGTGGCAGGTCAGATATGGCTCACAGCCTTGCTTTCCTGGTACCTGAACCCTCACTGTTCTGAGCACGGCTCCCAGATCAGTAGTCCCTGCATCACTGGGGAGTTTGTTAGAAATGCAGAATTTCGGGCCCATCTATGAGGTACTATACCTAGAGTCCACATCCAATGCTCGAGAGCTCCCCGGGTGGTTTCCAGGCACATGGAAGTAGGGGAAGCATTGCTGGAAGTCTTATGAAGAACTTTGGATTCCATCTTTAGGCCCACTTACATGTGCATAATTGACAGATTCCTTTGGCTGTAGAACTGCAAGTATCAAAGAGTGAATCTCCTTAAATTTCGCCCCCTAAGTTCTTCATCTGCCTCGCTGTAGTCCTGATCCCAGTGAGGAAAATGGACAACAGAGGTAAGACTGTGGGCCTATCTCTCTCTTCTCCCAGCCTGGGCTAACCCACTTCTACCCTACCTCCCAACCCAACAACGGCTGGTCTTCAAAAACTATAGGGAGTTTATTTCCATTAAACTTCCTAAGGTAACACCTTGTGTGTACTTTCAAGTCTCAGTTGAAGCCATGTTTCTAGGTATCATTTCTTCAGACCAGAGCTGGGCGTCAGGTTCCTCTGCTGTCCATTATATCACCATCTGTTTCTATATAGATTCAATAACACCCCAGGGGTTCGGCCTTCTGTGCCCACACCACCTCTCAAGGCATTTCTGGCCACGTGGGTTTGATCTCAGCTTGCAGACCAGCACACAGGCAGCAGCTCTGAGTGAGAGCAGAGTAAGGCCCCTTAATTAGGAAAGAGAAAGACTCTTGACCAGCTATCACACTCTGAAGGAAGGCATCAATCAAAGAGTGCATCTCCCTTCCCTCCTTTTATTTATACTTTAGAAAATCCAATTAACGCAAAGCCTGGCACTCTCCTGATTTTTCAGCCATTTAACACATACCACAGAGTTTCTGGCCATGAATTTAAACACACATACACACTCCTGCATGTACACAAAATGAACACACACACATCCAGTTTCTTCCTTATCAGCTTCAAGGACTTTGGGATGTGGAGTGTGCCAGTAGATCTTGTATCCAAAAGAATGCCGAAAAGTCACTAGGACACGGTCCTTCAGCAAGCTTTGCGATTTCTCTCATCTTTTCCCCTGCCTCTGATTATATGTCATCCACATGCCTCTCCTGCTCATTATGGCTTGTCCTTGGGGATGGTTCACTCAGATTATGCTGATGTGAGCAAACTCGGTGAATAATTTTGCCTTGCAGTTTCACTGGTTTAAGGTTAGACTGATGCTTTATAGTCGAACCTTCACTATCTTAGCAGAGCCTTGATAATTAATGGCCTCAGGAAGGACACCTGTGAAAATGTTGTAATGACCACCTTGGGTGAAATGGAGCCCGGCCATTTCCTGGTTTCGTACTCGCTAAGCTCCTCATGTCCGTAAATGCATCTCGAGAAGTCAGCTGCAAGGCCCTTGTGTAAGGTGATGGGCAGTACATCCACGTGTGCACTGGGATCCCTGAGGGTATCACAATCTAAAATCCAATGGACGTTTTGTCAGCCCTACCAGTGTACTGGAGACATAATAACGTCCAACATTTTTTAATGGGATTATGTCTAAGTGTATAGTGGTTGGAATATATATATAGTAGATTATGTCTAAGTGTATAGTGGTTGGAAATGGATTCTGGAGTCAGTCAACCTCAGCAGGAATCTAGTTCTGCTTAGTAGCTGTGTGAACTTGAATGCATTTCCTAACCTCTGTAACTCAATTTCCTCATATTTTAAAATGAGGAGAATGATAATACCTAGGTCACAGAGCTGTCATGTGCAAATGCTAGAGGAGAGGTCACATGACAGGGTTAGCCAATGTCCTGGTATGAGGTCACACACAGACATATCAGCCATCATGCCTATTGTTTATCATTATTAAGGGCTTCCCTTGAGTTTTTGCTAATCCATGACTGTTTTCTCCCTGACAGCGCAACTTAACTCACCTCGTCACAAGGCTTCCCTAGCTAAACCCAGACAGCCCCAGGCATGACTTCAGTCCCTGTTTCCCAGCAAGTATGAATAAGGCTTCCAGGGGGCTTTGATTTTACTGTTTGTTGTTTCCCACTTGCATGTTTTATCTCCTCAAATAGAATTATAAATTCCTCTCAAGAAAGAACCAGGTCTTCCTATGTTGCCAACAACCCAGCCAACCTTAAGACACCTACCACAACACTAACTACACAGAGACATCTTCATCTTTGATGAATCAACTTTATTTCAGAATAAAGAGTGCCACGTGTTACAAGTAACATGGACTTCACTGAGTGGTCTTCTGTGGCACCGTGACGCAAACTGAGTTGAAATTTCCTTTTGTCATTAGATACTCAGGGTGTAAGCTCCGAAGCCAGACTGTCCAGGTTTGATCTGACTTCTAATTACTAGCTGTGTGGTTGGAGAAAGTTACTTACCTTTCCCAGCCTCAGGTTATGCCTCTGTAAAATGGAGATAGTAAGAGTTCCTATCTCATATGCTTTGGGTGAAGATTAAATGGGTTAAGGTATGTTATGTGCTTAGACTAGTGTTTGACACATAATAATTGCTTAAGAACATTTTTATTTATTATTGTCTGTAACTGAATATCTTGGTATGAAATTAATTAGAATAAAGACATTTTCAGAGAATATTCACTCTAACTGAAAAAATTGATAAAAATATTGACTGTGCTAGCATAGCCAATAATCATTTATCAAATAAGTAAATGATACAATTGCTTTTTTCCTTAACAGTGTTCTTTTTTGATATCAACTCTTGACTTTTCTAGAGAATCACCCCTTTCCTTCCTTATGGTCGTGGTAAGACTACCTGGCTCAGCAACCGCCTCTTCCCTGTGCTGTGTTCTCACCATATGTGTGAGTGCACGACCAAAGTGACTCAGTCAGAGCCTTCCCTGAGATGTGATTTATGGACCCTGGGAAGGAAAAGCTCCTCTTCCCTGGGGATCAAGAGCTGTAAGGACAACACAAGCTAGAGATGCTAGGTGGCTATTTTGAACACCTTTGAAGATTGGAAGAAACTACAAATTGAAGTCCATGCAGAACTGAGTGATGGCAAGAAAAAGAGAAAAATCTAACAATATTTTAAAAGGTCCTGGATCATAACTTTGTGGAGACAACTCAACTTCTGTGAGCCAGTAAAATTCCTCTATGCCTAAAAATTCCTCTTTGCTAGTTTGTGGTATCTTTCCATCCCTTGAGACTAGAGAAGCCCAGATTGAAACCCTTCTAACTGTGTCAGTCATGTGTCTGTTAAGGCAAATACAACCAAGAGAGAAGAATTTACTTTCAATTAGCATTATATGAAACTAAGAAAAGGGTTTATTTTTTAGAAAATTCTATAATTTGGATTTTTAATTTGAAAGGAAATTTTACTAAAAGGAATTGTTTTTACTGTTTTGAATTTTAATTTTAGGTAGTTATAAATAGCAGTTTAAGTAGAAAGGCTAGATAATTTTTAGATAAACACAGTAGTGAATATGCCAAATGGAAGTCAATTTATTGTCCTTTTATCAATAAAATGTAAAATATTATATTTGGACATATGTACACAAATACATGGGCTTCCGTGGTAGCTCAGTGGTGAAGAACCTGCCTCCCAATGCAGGAGACATAAGAGACCCAGGTTCAATCCCTGGGTCAGGCAGATCCCCTGGAAGAGAGCTTGCCAACTCACTCCAGTATTCTTGCCTGGAGAATCCCATGGACAGAGGATCCTGACAGTCTACAGTCCATGAGGTCGCAAAGAATCAGACATGACTGAAGCAACTTGTCACACATGCACACACACACATATACAAATACAGTGTGTGTATATGTATAACTGAGAAAGATCGTGTGAATTTATTGTGTCCCTACTATGTGCCAGGTGTTTCAGTGTGTTCTGCTTGTATGTTATTGCATTGAGTCTTTACAGCAACTTCCCTTCCAGATAAGCATGGTTATTCCTGCACTGCATGAAAACAGACCCAACGAGGTTATGTAATATTCCCAAGGTCACACAGCTGCCAGTGGCAGAGCCTGGATTAAAACCTGAGCTCTCTCGTTTCAACAGCTGCCATGTCTTCCCATTGTGCCACACTGGCTACCTTGGAAACAATTGGCACTGTCATCCGTTTTCCCAGTGTCGGGAATGAATCCAAGAGTGAATAAATGCATTCCAGGTACATTTGTATGGAACAAGTATCTCCAACACTGTGCTCACATCCACAAAGTGAAAACACAAAGTCCCACATCACCAAATCAGAAGATTCAGCTGCTTAGAAGGTCAGCATCTGCAAAGGGACCCCAGTTGGAAGACCATCACATCTCACCTATAGGATCCTCTCTGCTTCTAGGTGACTTACAGACTTGCTATAAAATAAATGGGGATGCCTGGATTAAAGTAACTGTTCTATAGGCTCTGAACATAAATAAGTCAGATCTAAGCATGTTATTTAGAAATATTAAGGTAAAATATTAAAGTAAAATTTTTTAATGATAAGTTAATTGATAATTTGGAACATGGATATACGATGATACTAAGGTGACTAAGGTCCGTCTAGTCAAGGCTATAGTTTTTCCTGTGGTCATCTATGGATGTGAGAGTGGGACTGTGAAGNGACCCTGAAATCCTGCTCTGTCAGCTCCGGCCACCAGAGGGCAGCACCAGAGAGAACAGGCAGCAATTTCGGGTCTCACATCGCAACCCGACCCAGGGAAGATGTGAGAGTGGGACTGTGAAGAAGGCTGAGCGCCAAAGAATTGATGCTTTTGAACTGTGGTGCTGGAGAAGACTCTTGAGAGTCCCTTGGACTACAAGGAGATCCAAACAGTCCATTCTGAAGGAGATCAGCCCTGGGATTTCTTTGGAAGGAAAGATGCTAAAGCTGAAACTCCAGTACTTTGGCCACCTCATGTGAAGAGTTGACTCATTGGAAAAGACTCTGATGCTGGGAAGGATTGGGGGCAGGAAGAGAAGGGGACGACAGAGGATGAGATGGCTGGATGGCATCACGGACTCGATTGACGTGAGTCTGAGTGAACTCCAGGAGATGGTGATGGACAGGCAGGCCTGGCGTGCTGCAACTCATGGGGTCGCAAAGAGTTGGGCACGACTGAGCGACTGAACTGAACTGAGACCATGGTATGTGGTTATGTTAAAAACAAGATTCCTTATATATTTGGAGAGTCACACTACGTTATTTACAGGTAAAATATTTCAGGGACTTGAATTTGCTTTGAAATAATCTGAGAATAGGAACTTCCCAGGTGGGTCAGTGGATAAATAATCTGACTGGAATGCAGGAGATGCAGGAGATGAGGGTTCGATCCCTGAGTCAGGAATATCCCCTGGAGGAGGGCATGGCAACCCACTCCAGTATTCTTGCCTGGAGAATCCCATGGACAGAGGAGCCTGGCAGTCCATAGGGTCACAAAGAGTCAGACATGACTGAAGCAATTTAGTACACACGCAATCTGAGAGTGGCGAGAGAGAAATGAAATAAGATTGGCTGGGTGAGGATTGTGAGTGAAGGCAGGTGACGGAGTATGGGATTTCTCACTTCTCCAAACTTTTGTATAGGTTTGAAATTATCATTCATAAAAGAAAAAGAGAACTATGAACATAGGAATCTACAGCTTTTAAAAATGGAGAGAGTTTGCCTTTTGGGTATTGGGAGAGGTGAGACCAAGAGCTGCTATTTTCACGAAAGCTCTGTAGTATCACTGATTTTTCCCATTATGTAAATATATTCCTTTGAGGAAAAATTAAACTTAAATTTTAAAAGAAGTCAGAAAAGAAAGGGCCTATGGTTCAACCAGTCCTTCTCAGCTCCATGGCAGACATTACTAATCAACTTCAGTGTGATCTCCCACTGATCGAGAAGGAGCCTCTGGTTCCTCAAGACAGCCTGCCGGAGATGAAGCCCATCCTGGGAGGAAATCTCTGACTTGTTCTCACAGTTTAGACAGGCTCTGCCCAGATGCAGGTCTTCCATTATTCCAGGTCAACCTGAATACCCTCCCAGAACCTCCCACGGGGCCCTAGGAGTTAGGTCATCTCTCCTGACCCGCCCTCCGCCAGCCTGGCTGATACTTCCCCTTCTGGTGGATTACACGCTGAGCCCAGACCAACAACCCTCCTTCAGTGGCTGGCAGTAACATTTTCCTATGATGTGCTTTAACTCAAATCTCAGAAAGCGATGACTACTAACTGATCCCAGTCCTGTGCAAAATGAACATGTTAGCATTATATTTGGGTCAGCTTCCGATGTGTGATGGGCTTTCCCACATTTGGACAGAAGTTGAAATGCCTGTCATGGCTTTCCTGACTGGTTTGCAATTCTCCTGGGATGCATAACTGTGTCAGAATGCAGCTATGAACTGGTCCTCATTCCTTGTGTGAGAAAACTTTGCTGTTGTTCAGTAGACCCTGGGACGTGCAGACCCCAATTCTCCCTATTCCCAGTCTTATCCCAGTGCTAAGCTCCCCAGCCAACCCCGCTCTCAGTCTCTGACACTAAATCCCAAAGGAGAGCTTGATTCCTTCATTTGAGAGACTGGGAAAGAAAAAGGTGGGATTATCATGTGTTGATTGTCTCTAGAGCCAGACAGTGCCAGGAGCTTCCTACCTATTTCATCCAAAACACAAATTCTATGAATCAGGTTTTACAAATAAAAACTCTGAGGCTCAGACAGGTTGTGATTTTGCCCTTGCCACATAGCTACAAAGTGCAAGAATAGGATTCTATTCTAGGTTTCTGTTGTTCCCCAATCCAATGCTTGTAAGAAGTTGATGCTCATCTATAAACCCCTCACTAGTGCCAAACCCATATCCATAGATAATTTAGAGTCAGTGCATATTGCCATCTGGAAAAAGTTTGCTATTTAGATATGGGTTTGAGGGGATGTTTGAACCTATATATCTGGCGGTGTCAAATGGACTCCTCAGAAATTGCTGAGGAGGCAAATCTTAGAGATAAAGGATACTTACCATGCACCACCACCCCACCCCCAGCACTTGTGTTATCCTTTTCCACATCCAAATTCCTCAGAGTTTTCACAGAGAGATTGGCTGAGACCTTAGGGTATGCTGTATAGGCTGGAAAAAGAGAGCATTTTTATGATCTCACTTAAAGAAGAAGAACTAGCAGATCAGGGAAGTTTAAATTTGTACCAGAAATCAATTATGTAACTGACGGCTTGATTTTTTCATTTAAATATGGTACTAAGTTTGCAACACAGCCCTCGGGCTCATATTTCTGTTGCCTAGTCTATTTAGGCCCAAGTCTTAGGGTTGACTGTCTTCCCTGACAGCTCAGCGGTAAAGAACCTGCCTCCACTGCAGGAGACATGGGTTCAATCTCTGGGTCAGGCAGATCCCCTGGAAGAGAAGATAGCAACCCTCTCCATTCTTGCCTAAAAAATACCACACATAGAGGAACCTGGCAGGCTACAGTCGAAAGGGTCACAAAGAGTTGGACACAACTGAACACGAACACACTAGGGTTGTCATTCACTTTCAGCATAAGATCCTACTCCAGAGAGTGCATTCACACATTGCAAAATAACAGGACTGGCCTCTGCAGCTATGCAGGGAAGCCCTGCCCGTATTCTCCAGCCAGACTAGTACCAACTGTGACAAACCTCTCCCAGGAACCGACAGAGCATGCAGATAGAAAGATCAATGAAAAACAATCTGAAACAACATGAGTGACCAACTTGACCTAATTCTCCTATTTAGAATACTTTACCCCATAGCTGTGGAATATACATTCTTTCTAAGTGAATGCGAAGCATTTACCGAAATAAACTATAAACTCAACCATGAATTAAGTCTCAACTTTTTTTGCTGTTTTGTTTTTGGCTGTGCTGGGTCTTCCTTGCTGGTTGGGCTTTTCTCTACTTGGGGCAAGAAGAGGCTGCTCTAGTTGTGGTGCCCGAACTTCTCGTTGTGACGGATGTTTCATTGCTCTTGCTGTGGACCACTGGCTCTAGGGCCGAGGGCTTCAGTAGCTGCCGTACGTAGGCTCAGTGGTTGCGGCTCCTGGGCTCCAGAGCACAGGCTCAATAGTTGGGGCATGTGGGCTTAGTTACTCCACGGCATGTGGGATTTTCCCAGAGCAGGGATTGAACCCATTTCTCCCAAATTGGCAGTCAAATTCTTTATCACTGAGCCATCATGGAAGCTCTCAACAACTTTTAAAAGACCAAAATCAAAATAGTTTCTTTGATCAGAGTAGCATTAAATGAGAAACAAATACCAGGAACATAAATAGAAAACCATCAAATGTTTGGAAATTAAGCAGCACGTGTTTAAATAACCCACAGATCATAGAAGAAATCAAAATGGAAACTAAATATTTTGAACCAAGTGAAAATACAATGTATCAAAATTTGTAGAATGCAGCTACAGCAATGCTGAAAGGGATAGCTGTGGAACTAAATGCACTTATTAAAATATAAATGAATATAATAAGTAATGACATGTATCTTAAGAACAGAAAGGTTGAAAATCAATGACATGTTTCCATCTCAAGAAGCTTGAGAAAAAAACAAGTTAAGCCCAAGAAAAATAAAAGGAAAGCTATATCAATGATCAACACAGAAAACAGTGACATACAAAATAGACGTACAATGGAGAAAAATCAACAAACCCAAAAGTTGACAGTTTCAAAGGATTAATAAAATTCATAAGCATTTAAGAAAACTGATTTATAAAAAAAAGAGATGAAACACAAGTAACCCATTCCAAGCATTAAAAAGAGAACATCACTACAAATTCTACAGATATTAACAAAATAATGACTGTATTTATTGCATGACAATAAACTTGAAAATTTAGTGAAATAAACACCAGAGGGAAAAAAGACAACAGTTTACCAAAACCGACATAAGAATAGAAAATCTGAGTACTCTCATGTCCATTCAATCTAAAATTTAAAAACTTCCCACAATGAAAATCACATACATGATTTCAATCATGATTTCTTACACAAACATTTTCAGAGAGTAGAAAAAGAAGAAATTCTTTTTTCAACTTTTCTATGAAGACCTTTTCTGATATCCAACATTGATATCAGAACCTGGTGTAAGAGTATTACAGATGCAAAACTCCTAAGCAAGATATTAATGAATCAAATCTAATAATAGAGCAAAAAGATAATATATCATGACCAAGTGGGATTTTCTTCAGGAATGTAAAATTGGCTTATTCTAAAATCAAGTAATTCATCATATTAACAGAATAAAGGAGAAGCAAATATGTGCATCTCAAATACACTCTATATCTCAAGTATGTTCACAAACAAAGCATTTCACACACACACAAAAGGTCCTTGACAAATTCAATTGTTCATGATCTTAAAAAGGGAAGAAAACTATCAGCAAACAAGAAATAGCAGAGAAAGTCCTTAATCTGATAAAGGATATAAACAAAACTCTACATGCAAGACTAGCCTTTCTATTCATTTTTATATTAGAGCACATAAAAGTGATAAAGAATCCACCTGCCAATGCAGGAGACCTGAGTTCAGTCTCTGGGTTGGGAAGATCCCCTGAAGGAAGGCATGGCAACCCACTTCAATATTCTTGCCTGGAGAATTCCATGGACAGAGGAGCCTGGTGGGCTACAGTCCATGGGGTCACAAAAGAGTCAGACACAACTGAGTTACTAAACAACAATGTAAAATACAATAAGGTGAGAGAAAAAGTAAAGACTAGAAAGAAAAAAGTAAAACATCAGTGTTCATGGAGGACATGATTAAGTGTACAAAGAGAATCAAATGAAACTTCAGTTTATTAATTTAGCAAGATTGTTGGATATAAAAACTAATTATATAGTTATGTAATATTGAAAAAAATTTTAATGTCAACTACAATAGCACCAAAAATCATAAAATATCTTGGAATAAGTATAGCAAAAAATTTGCAATATCTATACACCAAAACAACAAAACATTGCAAAGGGAAAATTTTGAAAGACTTAGATTAAGAGATAGACAGGTTTCATGGATTAGAAGGCTCAATTTTGTTAGAATAGTTATTCTCCCTAATTAGCTTGTAAAATTGATGCAAACCATATCAAAACCTCAGCAGGCTTTCTGTGGCAACTAAATTTCTGAATTCAAAGTTTAAGGAATTACCTGAAACAATGAAAACAATCTTAAAACAATGGCTGGATTTTTCTAGAGTGGCTTAAACCTCTGTGAAATTTTATTGTTTGTTATTTTTGTGAAAGGTATCTTTTACACACACACACACACAAAATAGCAACCTTTCCTGCAGAGAAAGAGAGAGGTGTAGGTGTAATTGTGTATGTGTGTCCCATGAGTGTGCATATATAAATTCATAAAGTTCTGGATATACATATACATTTCTTCCTAAAAAGACATTGAAAGGTATCTTTTACTTCTCTTAGGAACATAATGAATGTAAGAGGACTATAGCAGCATCAGTTTTGTCTAAAAGAAACAGATTTTCTAGGAAAATATAGATTGTATATTCAACTTGACATTTGAAGACAGACACTTTTAATGATATGCAGAGTGCATCATGAGAAATGCTGGGCTGGAAAAGCACAAGCTAGAATCAAGATTGCCGGGAGAAATATCAATAACCTCAGATATGCAGATGACCCCAAACTTATGGCAAAAAATAAAGAAGAACTAAAGAGCCTCTTAATGAAAGTGAAAGAGGAAAGTTGAAAAGCTGGCTTAAAGCTCAACATTCAGAAAACGAAGATCATGGCATCCTGTCCCATCACTTCGTGGTAAATAGATGGGGAAACAGGGAAAACAGTGTCAGACTTTATTTTGGGGGGGCTCCAAAATCACTGCAGACGGTGAATGCAGCCATGAAATTAAAAGACACTTACTCCTTGGTAGGAAAGTTATGACTAACCTAGACAGCATATTAAAAAGCAGAGACATAACTTTGTCAACAAAGGTCCATCTAGTCAAGGCTATGGTTTTTCCAGTTGTCATGTATGGATGTGAAAGTTGGACTATAAATAAAGCTGAGTGCCAAAAGAATGATGCTTTTGAACTGTGGTGCTGGAGAAGACTTTTGAGAGTCCCTTGGACTGCAAGGAGATCCAACCAGTCTATCCTAAAGGAGATCAATCCTGGGTATTCATTGGAAGGACTGATGCTGAAGCTGAAACTCCAATACTTTGGCCACCTCATGCGAAGAGCTGACTCATTTGAAAAGACCCTGATGCTGGGAAAGATTGAAGGCTGGAGGAGAAGGGGACAACAGAAGATGAGATGGTTGGATGGCATCACCAACTCAATGGACACGGGTTTGGGTGGACTCCGGGAGTTGGTGATGGACAGAGAGGCCTGGTGTGCTGCGATTCATGAGGTCGCAAACAGTCAGACACGACTGAGTGACTGAATTGACTGACTGAACTGACTTTTGCCAATGAGATTTTAAAAAAACACTGAAATTAAAAGCCTTCGTACTGTAACTAGAGGGAAGCCCCCACTCAACAAAACTAGAGAAAAAGCCTGCATAGTAACGAAAACCCAGCACAGACAAAATTAAATAAATGCATAAATTATTTTTTAAACTATAATATAAAATTAAAATTGAATTAAAACTTTTAAAATAGAAAAATAAAGTTTTATTAGCACACAGCAATGCCTACCCTTTTAGGTATTTTCTTTGTCTGCTTCCATCTTCAAAGCAAAGCTGAGTGGTTGCAAGAGTCTATACAGTCTATAACATCTGAAGTATTTACTGTCTGACCCTTTACAGAAGTTTTAGACCCTGATCCTAAGTCATCACAAAACCATTTCTCCCTTGAAATACTTCCAAGTAAGTAGTTTTTTGCCACAACCCTAGTTTCTTGGCTAGTATTGTTGCTGTTTACCCAGGCTACATGGACCTATATCTACAGAGGCAGAGACTAGCAGGGAATTTATCAATTGCCTTTAGTCAAAATAAGTAGCCTACCACGACTCATGTTTTCTCTCCAGCAATTGTAGCTGTAACATGAAATGTTCAAACTCCATCTCGCATCTCTCCACTCATTTATTTCTTGTCAATAGATAAGAAAGTTTTTAAGAAGATTCCATGTCTATTCAGGTCAAGGTGAAGTGAAACTGTGAACATCACTGAGTTCCTCATAGATGGTAATATCTGACCAAAAAAAAAAAAAAACAAGGAAATCTAGTTGGGGGTTGAATTTCCTATTTTGTTGAATAACCAAATCATTACTGAAATGTCACTTGATTTTGTAATTGGGTAATAGAGCAATAAAAAGAAAAAATGGCACTAATAAAACACTCTACCCACATTTTTCAGTTTTCTTCTTTGTTAGTGCATCAAAATTTGGAAAACACCATGCATCCTGTGAAGGCTATACCTCTCAAAAATTTTCTGTGTAACATCACACTGACATAGTGGGAAAAACCAGAAGGGAGTGAGCAGGAGACCTCTTACAAACACACACACACACACACACACACACACACACCTCTAACCAAAAAAAAAAAAAGAAAGAAATCCAAAAGCAGTAACCAATCCCAAAATGCCAGGAAGCAGGGTTATAAATTTAACACAAACAGCTCCCTCTTTAAATTCCCAGTCCGTTTATCAAATTTTAAAAACTAAATGACAAGTTAAGATTATTAGTCAAAATATAAAAATAAATCACCTTACATATGTTATTTCCAAGGTCTGTGAATAATTTCACAGTGGTTAGTTGCAATAAGTGAATACACAGGCAACCTGGGCTCAGGAGTGAAGCGAGTCCAGGTAAAACTGGAAACCCACCAATTCCCAGACAGCGCCAATTAGCTCCAAGAGCAGATGCCAATGCTGGGCTGCACACAGGGGCCTTTAAGAAGTCATTTGGTGAGATTTCTCTCACAAGGCAGCACTGGCATCTTACCCATTGCTTGGTGCATGATGCCCTACACACAATCCCATTGTTTATAGAAAGAACACTTTTTTCAACATCTCCAAAAAGCATGGATTAAGTCAACTCATCATAAATTCCTTCTGTGAGAAACCAACTTACGGAAAAACTTTTCTAAAATATAGTTTGTCAAATGTGTTGGGTTTTAACGAAATGCCAAGATCTGGGAGTCATAAATTATCTGGTGGAATGGGAGGCCTCTCAGAGAATGAGGAATGCTGGAGTTCTGTGTTCAAGATGAATTGCTGGAAAATTCTCCATCTTAAAAATCAGTCCTGTTCTTTACCTGCTTAGGTTTACACAACAGCCAGTGTTACAACTCTTAGGTGGTTGCTGAATACCAAATATAAACAGAAAAACAAGGAAAAAAATTCTTTGAGATGGTCCTCTCAGTTGGCCCAGAGCCAGATCTGCCAGGGAGCCTCTCTGCCCTCCTGGCATCGTTCTGTAGCTGCCGTTAATAGCATTACTGGTGTTGGAACAAAGCCAGCTGTCTTGCTTTTCAAACCAATTTGTCTGATAGCATGGATTATTGTGTTAGGTAATCTGTCGCTTCTCAGAAACACCCAGCTTTAATGTCCTTTCCACATATACTGCTCTTTGAACATTTGAAGGCATTTTGGTGGCAGCAGCCCAGGTCTGACTTATTCATCTCAAAATAAGCCACCATCATTTGGCACCTTCTCAGCTAAACAACAAAAGCCCTTTTAAATATAGACCTACGGACATCTGACTTTCTTGACGTTACTTAACGCAGCACACGTAAACATTCAAGGCAAATCTACACCAGCCCAGGAAAGTGATCCCCTCGTGTACCGAAAAATCATCTCTGACTCACTCACATGAGGAGTTCCTGTGAAGGAATAGATGGGGAAACAGTGGAAACAGTGTCAGACTTTATTTTGGGGGGCTCCAAAATCACTGCAGGTAGTGATTGCAGCCACGAAATTAAAAGACGCTTAGTCCTTGGAAGAAAAGTTATGACCAACCTAGATAGCATATTCAAAAGCAGAGACATTACTTTGCTGACTAAGGTCCGTCTAGTCAAGGCTATGGTTTTTTCCAGTAGTCATGTCTGGATGTGAGAGTTGGACTGTGAAGAAAGCTGAGCGCTGAAGAACTGATGCTTTCGAACTGTGGTGCTGGAGAAGTCTTGAGTGTTCCTTGGACTGCAAGGAGATCCAACCAGTCCATTCTGAAGGAGATCAGCCCTGGGATTTCTTTGGAAGGAATGATGCTAAAGCTGAAACTTCAGTACTTTGGCCACCTCATGCNATGCTTTCGAACTGTGGTGCTGGAAGAGTCTTGAGTGTTCCTTGGACTGCAAGGAGATCCAACCAGTCCATTCTGAAGGAGATCAGCCCTGGGATTTCTTTGGAAGGAATGATGCTAAAGCTGAAACTTCAGTACTTTGGCCACCTCATGCAAAGAGTTGACTCATTGGAAAAGACTCTGATGGTGGGAGGGATTGGGGGCAGGAGAAAAAAGGAACGACCGAGGATGAGATGGCTGGATGGCATCACGGACTCGATGGACTTGAGTCTGAGTGAACTCCAGGTGTTGGTGATGGATAGGCAGGCCTGGCGTGCTGCAATTCATGGGGTCACAAAGAGTCGGACACGACTGAGCGACTGAACTGAACTGAACTGAAAAGGGAGAGAGTGCTGTTGGGAAGGTTTCTAGCAGAGCCCACCACAGTGCATCCTCAGTTACATACCTCTACCCAGAGGCCACACTCATTCATCAAGACAGGTTATCTTTTCCAAGACTTCAGGAGTACCAGAGACAGTCACCTCCTGAGAGAGAGGATTTTGAACTCAATTCCTAGGGGGTGAAATCCTGAGCTATATCACAACTTACACAAAGTAGGCAATTACGGAATTAATATTTATTGTTGTTCAGTCTCTCAGTCATATCTGACTCTGCGACCCCATGGGCTGCAGCACGCCGGGCTTCCCTGTCCTTCACCATCTTCCGGAGCTTGCTCAAACTCATGTCCATCGAGTCAGTGATGCCATCCAACCATCTCATCCTCTGTCGTCCCCTTCTCCTCCTGCCTTCTATCTTTCCTAGCATCAGGGTGTTTTCCAGTGAGTTGGCTCTTTGCATCAGGTGGCCAAAGTATGGATATGATCACTATGATATGATACTAATTCTGGAAGCAAGTAGCTTCAGGATTGACATACAAGATTGACATAAAACAGGACCCAAAGACATCATTATTTTTTTTTAATCAATTGCCTAAAACTCTTCACTTTCTCATTGAAACTATCAGATTACCTGGTGGTGGTAGTTTAGTCACTAAGTCATGTCTGATTCTCTGCGACTCCATGACTGTAGCCTGCCAGTCTCCTCTGTCAGTGGGGTTTCCCTGGAAAGAATACTGGAGTGGGTTGCCATTTCCTTCTCCAGAGGATTTTCCCAACTTAGGGATCAAACCCATGTCTCCTGCTTGGCAGGTGGATTTTTTACCACTGAGCCACCTGGAAAGTCCATCAAATTACATAGTCCTGTGGAAAAGAACAACTTCCTGGTTCAATATATTACAAAAAGTACTTCCTACTGAAACAAAAGGAAAAGGAGTGGACTTCTTTGGTGGTCCAGTGGTTAAGACTCTGTGCTTCCGATACAGGGGCCACAGGTTCAGTCCCTAGTTGGGGAACGAAGATCCCACATGCCATATAGCATGGCTTTATGCTATAAAAAAATAAATAACTTAAAAAAAAAGAAAGGAGGGAAGGAGAAAAAGAAGATAGAAGATATTTATTCTATTTATAAAACAGAAGAATAAGAGAGTGATTATTCACTTTAACAGATGGATTTCCTTTAATGATTTGTATGAGATGATTCCCCAATATCTTTACAGTCCTCAATGTATATGCTTCTTTATAAGAATGCTTGTGCTTCATAACAGCTTCCCTGGTGGCTCAGTTGGTAAAGAATACACCTGCAATGCAGTAGACCTGGGTTCAATCACCAGGTCAGGAAGATCCCCTAGAGAAGGGAATGACAACCCACTCCAGTATTCTTGCCTGGAGAATTCCATGGACAGAGGAGCCTGGTGAGCTACAGTCCATGGGGTCACAAAGAGTCAGACAGGACTAAGAGACCAACACTTGATACAAGACTGGTGACTCATAAAGCTGATAATAGATACACAGGGGTNTTCTTGCCTGGAGAATTCCATGGACAGAGGAGCCTGGTGAGCTACAGTCCATGGGGTCACAAAGAGTCAGACAGGACTAAGAGACCAACACTTGATACAAGACTGGTGACTCATAAAGCTGATAATAGATACACAGGGGTTTTTTATGGTTTGTTCTCTTCTTTCATTTTTGGTTAGAAATTTTACATGACACTTTCTTTAAAACATTTACTTCTAGAAAAGGAAAAGTTTGATATCCTCTTTAAAAAATGTTTAATTCTCCCTCTGCTAACTTAAAGGGGAGCCTGCTGTGTAAAGACCATGTCTAGCTCAGTAGGAAAATGCAGAATAGGAACTGGTTAATTCATAAAACCTGTTTTCAAATACAGCAAAATGGTTTCCATTGTGCAAAATGAGCACTCTTTCAAGAATATTTAAAAGCATAGGAACATGTTATTGTGGTCAGAGATATGATCTGATGTGGGAAAAGAAACTCTTTGGAAATTATGTCCCCAGAGAGCCTGTCTCCTCCCCTCAGTGGGACTATGGCACTTGATGCTCAAAGCGCATGACAAACACTGTGCGCCTCTTCCCAACATCCCTTATCAACAGCAAGTTGAAGAAAGTTTTTCTTCTCGCTTTCCTAGAACAAAATTCTTAGAAGGCTGTGACTTCTGCAAACCATATTTTGTATCTAATAGACTCAACCATGACTTTCTTTTTTTTTTAACATTTAGCCACACCCACATTTATTTCCTTTTACCCTACCATCCACAGTACCATTCCTCAGTTATATCTATCATTGTTTGAATTCCTGAGATGAAACTATTTCCATACTGTTTGCCTTGAGATTTCTTTTATTTTAAAAGAGTTTATTTATTCACCTCCCAACCTTCCCAAACCCTCAAGAAAAAAGTGTTTCCTCATGTTCAGTGACTCCTTCAGAGGCACATAAAGCACTTTTATATTCATTTGCTATTCGGTTGCAATGCAAACCAACTTGCCCTTTTTTCTGATCACTCACAGAAAGGTCTTCTTCCAAATGATAATAGACCTCAAGCACAAACCATTCCTATATCCAAATTATTAATATATGGCCAAGAAACCTAACCAAATGTTTCTGTGATGAAAAACAAGTCAGCAACATTAATTAATGAAATTCATTAATCTTGGAACTGAAGGCCCAAGACAGTCGCAATCTTTTTTTCTTGATAGTTCTATTTGGAACACTATAAAAACACTTCAACTATATTATTACAAGGCCAGAATTGGATTGACAAGTGAAAATAAAGTGTTAGCTTAAAAATAGAAATTTGTCCATCAAGATAGCTTACAAAGCAAAACAGAACTATGGGCAGCTACTACAGTCTTTGCATATATTATCAAATTTGTGGTGGGAAAATGTTAGAAGCCTTAGTTCTGGTTAATAATTCTTTCCAATATCTGTATGAGATGTAAATAAAATACACATGGTTAGGGCCAGTTCTGCCTTTTGTAGATAAAAGCACCAAAAAAGAAAATATTGGCAGTTCTCTGCACTCAACCAGGGCAGCTTAATTTGCACCATACTTTGCCACGTCAGCAGAAATGGGGTCCCTGGGAGCAATTGTAACCCATTAAGAAGCTGCTAATATTGGGAGAATTGAGGAGCAAAGTCTCACCAAACAGCATGATGTCCTGGTCACCAGACCAGTGTGGTATTGTAAACCCATTAAAAAAAAAAAAAAACTGTTTCAAAAACAAATTTTCACAACTATAAATCTGAATAGCTCTTACAGCTACCAAAGCTTCTCTGAGAGTCCTGCCACTTGACATATAAATCCTCCCAGGCCCCTGGTGAGTGGTAGCCCTGGTTTAAGGAATGTCTCCAATATTAACAGCCTATTTTTATGCTTTAAAAAAATCATTAGATGGCCACCAAAGTGGATTTTGGAGCAAATACTCTTTGTTTTAAGAACGTCAGACTTTATTAAAAGCTTATGAAGAAAAAAAGGAAAAGTCCACAGCAGGACACGTGTAATAGGTACAAAATGCAGAAACATCCCAGAGAAAGACCCACACGTGACGACATTCTTGGAAAGAGGGCTTGTCTTCAAGAGATGCTAACTAAGGTAATGTTAGTACCTCCAATTTATTCCCATCGGGGCACTCTGGCAGAGGACTAAGTGCTAGGACTTGCCTTGTACCCTAGAGAAAGCTCAGTGTTGTTATGTTTGTGAACTAAACACACGCATTCTGTGTAGAGCAGTGCCAGATTGGAGCCAAAAGGCACTGACGCCTACTTGATGGGTGGCAAAGCTGAGCACAACTTGGGCTCATTGGAGTGGCGTGCTGGAAAACTGGTAGAATGCAACCCAAAGGATTTCTTTAGGAAATTCTATGGAGATGGGAATGGAAATGCTAAGATGAAAAGATTTTATGGAAACACTTTGGAGAAGCCATACCCCTGGCAGCACTTACAGACAGACACCATGGCCAAGTCGTTCATCCAACAAACAATAAGCATCCCACAGAATCCAGCAGCTGTCAGACTCACAAGACAGCAAGGAGCTAAAGAAAGTCTCGAAGCCCAACTCATGCCCCCTCCTCATGTCTCCCCCGACATCTTGAGAGTTGATGCCATTTTAACATCACCCATCACTCACTACAGGACTGTGAGTAGGTTAGTTGCTTTGTTTTGTTGTTTTTTCTCTTTCACATTTGCCTCCACCTTCACCTAAAATTTGTAAGCGATGAGACACTGTAAGTATGGTCCCACAAAGCTATCTCTGGAAGGAGCCCTAACGAGATTTCAGAGCGTGGTCTGAAAACACTTACAGGAGGCAACAGAACATTGTAGAGAAGACATGTAATTTCGAGTTAGAAATGGATTTGAACTCTGAATCTGCTCAAGTCATAAAGAATTTCAGTCACTAAATTCTTTTACCCAAAACCTACCTTGCTACTAAGTCACTTCAGTCGTGTCCGACTCTGTGTGACCCCATAGACGGCAGCCCACCAGGCTCCCCTGCCCTGGGGTTCTCCAGGCAAGAACACTGGAGTGGGTTGCCATTTCCTTCTCCAATGCAGGAAAGTGAAAAGTGAAAGTGAAGTCGCTCAGTTGCATTGGACTCTTTGCGACCCCAGGGACTGACTCCTCTGTCCATGGGACTTCCCAGGCAAGAGTGCTGGAGTGGGTTGTCATTGCCTTCTCCCAAAACCTACCTTAGTTCTTCTTTATCACATCACATTAGTGTGTATCTCTGGTTGCCACTCAAAATATCACTGGGCTTAGAAATACATTGCTTTCTAGATGTGAACTACAATATTAATACAAAGGATGAATCACTGACTTTAATAGACATGATTTGTGCAAACTTCAGGAGATAGTAAAGGACAGGGAAGCCTGACCTGCTGCAGCCTATGAGGTTGCAAAGAGTCGGACATGACTTAGCAACTGAACAACAATAATACAGGATGAATAAACAACAAGGTCCTACTATAAAGCACAGGGAACTATATTCAATAGCCTGTGATAAGCCATAATGGAAAAGAATATGAAAAAGAACAAATATATATATATATATATATATACACACATAATTGAATCACTTTGCTGTACAGCAAAAATTAACACAACGTGGTAAATCAACTATATTTCAATAGAATAATTTTTTTTAAGACACACATTGTTCTTATAACTTGCAACTATAGGCACAAGAGAAAGCATTTGCTGGTCTCCCAGTATGAGAATTGGCTATAAATCAGTAACAGAAAATCAACTCATCAAAAACTAATTTGTTGAAAATCAACTGCTAAATAATTCATTTTGCTAAATGCTCAATTCACTAAATTTTCCAAGCTTACTGACTTATTAAAATCTTTTTCTTTCAACTATTTGTAGAGTTTGCAGAATTTTGTACTGGACAAAATGGCTTTTAAAAATCATTGAAATGAGATTTCTTCAAAGTTATAATAACTGTGTTTCATTTTCTCTTCACAACATAGTAAGGAATATTCTATTAATCAAAAGGAAAGACTCACAAGATAATTTGGTCTCCTTAGGAATATATTTAAAGTTAAGAAAACATATTTCATTGTTAACCAAGATTTCATTTTTCAAGGTAATCTTTTAGTTTATAGTGATCTCTTTCTCATTTTCTTTTCTAAAACTTTGTCTTATTCCAAGTTCTAGTCAAGAATCTGCCACTTAAGGGAATTAAGAGGTACAAACTACTATGTATAAAATAAAGAAGCTATAAGGATATATTAGATGACACTGGGAATATAGTCAATATTTTATGATAACAATAAGTAGAGTTGAGTTCAGTTCATTTCAGTTCAGTCACTCAGTCATGTCTGACTCTTTGCAACCCCATGAACCACAGCATGCCAGGCCTTCCTGTCCATCAACAACTCCCAGAGTTCACCCAAACCCATGTCCATTGAGTCGGTATAGAGTATAAGTAGAGTATAACCTTTGAAGTTGTAATTCACTATGTTTTACATCCAAAACTTATATAATATTGTACATTAATTATACCTCAGTAAAAACTTAAAATTAAATAAAATTTCTTTAAAAAAGAATTTGTCACTTAGTCTCTGGTTAGCCCTGGCCAAGTTAATTCATCTTTCTGGGCTTTAATTACCCCAGTTGGGAAATAGGAATAGTAATACTCTTGCCTGGAAAATCCCATGGATGGAGGAGCCTGGAAGGCTGCAGTCCATGGAGTTGCTGAGGGTCGGACACGACTGAGCAACTTCACTTTGACTTTTCACTTTCATGCATTGGAGAAGGAAATGGCAACCCACTCCAGTATTCTTGCCTGGAGAATTCCAGGGATGGGGGAGCCTGGTAGGCTACTGTCTATGGGGTCGCACAGAGTCAGACATGACTGAAGCAACTTAGCAGCAGCAGCAGCAGCAGCAGCAATAGCCTCTACTTCATAGAGTTCTGAAGAATAAGAATCTAGTATATTAGCATACATAAAGAGTTTAGAGAAGTTTCCCAAGTGGTACTAGTGGTAAAGAACCCAACTGCAAATGCGGGAGACATGAGATGTGGGTTTGAATCCTGGATTGGGAAGATCCTCTGTAGGAGGTCATGGCAACCCACTCAAGTATCTTTGTCTGAAAAATCCCATGGACAGAGAAGCCTGGGATACTACAGTCAATAGCGTTGCACAGAGTCAAACATAACTGAAGCAACTTAGCATACATGCACAGAGTTTAGAACAGCAGTTGATACATAGTGAGGCTCAAATGAATGTAAACTATTTTGGCTTTTTTAAAAACACCGTATTAGAGCATTATTTTCAACACTTGGGTCATCTTACATGAGTTTTGCAAACTCTCAGTTTTAGCTATCCCACGTTGAAGGTCAGGAACAGCGGCTGTAAGGAGATATCCCTCATCCAAGGTAAGGAGCAGCGGCTGTGCTTTGCTGGACCAGTCGTGAAGAGATACCCCACGCCCAAGGTAAGAGAAACCCAAGTAAGATGGTAGGTGTTGCAAGAGGACATCAGAGGGTAGACACACTGAAACCATACTCACAGAAAACTAGTCAATCTAATCACACTAGGACCACAGCCTTGTCTAACTCAATGAAACCAAGCCATGCCTNGCGCGGGTGGGGCTGTAAAGTGCTCTGGGGAAAGGGGGATGGGCCACAGAAATCTAAGCGCTTTAATAATACATTTAGAAAAATGAGACTTAGTCATGTTAAGTCAATACACTTCATCTCCCATTACATTTTTAAAGTGACAGGAGTGATAAGAAGTCCATTGTTTGTGCCTTTTTAAAAGTTTTAATTTGGAAATGAATGATCTTTTATTAGAATCATGGAAGTATGGCAGATTGCCAGTCTAGGTAGCCCCTGCCCACTTTTGGCAATAAAACTACTGATACATAAAGCAGTCATGGATGGTCTTTTGCTGGAAGAAATCCTACTTACTTCTTATTACTATGAGGGAAAGCTGAGGGGGCTGCTTGCTGAGCATGTAACTGCCTGCACAGGAGAAGACCTGCTTAGCAAGATGAATGCAGGTCAGGCAATCTGACCATGAAACATTCAGGGCCAAGTGCCAAGGTCAAGAGCACCCAGGGATGACTGATTGGCACAAAAATAAACAGACCAAGCACGAGGCATAAGTGAGCAAGAACTGGTTAGGAACACCATCCTCAGAAGGCCTGCAGGTCCTGACCCTTTTGCATGAGATTATCCAGAGCATGCTGGATTCATTTGAAGGGGGAGAAATGCTCCTGAAGTGGTTTATGGTTATGTATTGGCTTGCCACTCTTGAAAACACCAGAGGCTCAGAACTCTCTACACCTCCTTTTGTGTCCTTGGCCAGACGTATGGTTTGTATGCAATGGGCTGAAGCACATTTTCTCCACTCCAGAAAATGTCATGAGGCCTCAGAAGACCACTGCCTAGCTTATTGCAGGATCACAGGGGAGCCCTGACTTGCCCACAAACACATTCTCTTCACCTGTGGCATTAGCTCAAAGCTGTCTTGGAGAAGCTATGTCTTGATACTTAGTAATAAAGCTTCCTGGGAAAGCAGGACTGCCAAAGTTTAAGTGGTGGGTTTTTATGACCAGGATTATGGTCCATTAAGGGACAAGGATGAAAATACCAGCTCATTTCATTTTGATCTCTGGTCTAAGCTAAACCACCATTCTATTTCCAATTAAAGTTCCACAGAAAAAAATGCTGATGTTTCTCCTCCAGAAACAACCTTCCTGGCATTTTCCCAAAAAATCTCCACCATAATTTGAAGCCACATGCTCACA
Source organism: Neotragus pygmaeus (assembly GCA_006410875.1). Taxonomy (NCBI): domain Eukaryota; kingdom Metazoa; phylum Chordata; class Mammalia; order Artiodactyla; family Bovidae; genus Neotragus; species Neotragus pygmaeus. The sequence continues at coordinate 2,218,680 of SJYV01020496.1, forward strand.
GCATTGAGATTTTCTGGCTGTGTTTTCTCCAAGAATATAAATGACCTGTAAATAAAGTGAGTTTTTGACTGAGATTTTTTTGCATTTGAAAAGAGAAAATGAGACATCTTAAAATCAAACCAGATATGGGAACAGGATGCCATTTGGTAACAGGGAAATGGGGATTCGTCCCTTTGAGGATCTTCCTGGCTTTGTGTCACGTGAAGTGGGGCGAGGTTGTCATAGTGAAGCCGCCATGACTACGAAATGCAGTTCAGCTTCTACCTCTACTTTGCACCGTGGCTCAGGGAATGGGCATCAATACCTGGTTCCTCCATTCTTTTCACACTGGTAAATTCCACTTAGCGGACTCTTCTTGGCTAGAGAAAAGTCCCCTCCCTTCTAGACATGATGTTGTCATTTCTGAGAACGAGATACACAGGCATCTTAAGGGTATTCTAAACAAATTCTAACGAGTATGACCATTGGTAAGGAGCAAATTAGGACTTCCTATTAAACAGCTGAAGAAAGCCTATGTCTGCCCCAACCTTTGGGGAAATAAGGGGTCAGTGTCATAAGCTAGTCTTTGGATTTTTTCCAATGATAAATAAAAAGTACTTGTGTAACATATACTGAAGTAAATTTCCATCTAACCAAAGGACTCTCATATCTATGCAAAAATATCTCAAAGACTTTTTGAAATGAATTAAATAAAAGAACTAATAAGCTATTTTTTTCAAGAAATACAGATTGTCAAATAAAGTCATCTTCATATAAACAATGAGAAAGCCCAACATTTCCCAAGAAAGCTAAGAAATTTCTTCTTGAGAACATTTTTGCCAAGCCATGAGATTTCAAATAAACTCAAAATAAAAATAAATCACAAGTTCCAAGGTTATCAGCTTTACACGTGTCCTGTTGTGTCAATGTATATTAGAAAACACAGTCACCTTTCTAAAAACATAGAGAAAAAAATATCCTTCATGAACAACAAGGACCAAATGTTTTGATAAATAATTAAGGGCAAATGCAAATTCTAACAACAACTATGATTTGAATAAAATTGTTTTCCTGTTTCTCCCCTTCTCTACCCATGGCCCACTCCAGAATACACTTGTCCCAAATGATGGCTTGGCTTATCTCTGGACAAGAGAGTGTGTGAGAAACTGTATTCCATGGGGAAGATTTTCTTCTTGTCTTTACTCAAGCTTTAAGATTTTGAGGTTGGAGGAAAAGGAAAGATGACTATAGGCTGTGTGTGTAGGTCATCACTTAGCTGGGAATTTGGTGAGGAAATCCTCCTGAGTAGGACAATCTTCTTCCAGATGGTGTTTAGAAGAGAAGAGATGGTGCCCTAAATAAAGTGAACCTAGAAAGCCTATGCTATTGAAATTTGAACTTGAAATTTGCTTTCATGTAATGGAATATAGATATATAAACTATGAATGGCCACCCAAACCCATAAATCTTCTTTTAAGCTATTATAACCTCAAGATAACTAAATGACCTGCTTGAATTTCCAGGGAGAATCAGTATTTGTTAGGAGGAAATGTTAGTCTGCTCAGGTTGCCATAAAAAAAGATACCATAGACTGGGTGGCTTATACAACAGAAATTTATTTCTCACATTTCCAGAGACTGAAAGTCTGAGATCAAGTTGCCAACAGCATCAGTGTCTGGTAAGAGCACTTTCCTTGGATTGCAGATAGCTGTGTTCTAGCTGTGCCCTCACATGATGGGGAGCAAAAGTGAAAGAGAGGGAAATTGCCAGTGTCTCTTCTGAAAAGGACACTTATCTCATCGGATCAGGACCCCACCTTCACAACCTTATTTAACTGAATTACTTCTGTAAAGTCCCTGTGTCTGAGTTACTTCTGTAAAGGCCCTGTGTCTGAATACAGCCACGCTGGAGGATCAGGACTTCAACATATGAATGGAGAGGGAGGAACACAATTCAGTCCATAGCAGAGGGCTAATATTCAAAATATTTAACTATTGGCCCTAGGCACCAGCCAATCAAAACAGATATTTGGCATCAGATGCCAGCTGGACTGGTGCATACCAGCAGAATATCCTGGATGAAACAAAAGAGGCAAAATCCTCCCTTTGGCCTCCTCCTGGAAAAATCTCCACTGTGCATGTAAAAGATAGCTTCTGTCACATAGTATACCACCCAAAAATGCAAAAATAGTTCTTATCCATTCTTTTACGGAAGTAAACACGTTGCTTGGTCAATAGAAACATTTTTTTGGCTGAGACACTCAGAATATAGGATCTTAGTTTCCTTACCAGGGATTGAACCTGGGCCTCCTGCTTCCCTGCATTGGAAGAGTAGGATTTTTTTTTTTTTTTTACTTTTATTGAAGGATAATTGCTTTACAGAATTTTGCTGTTTTCTGTCAAACCTCAGCATGAATCACCCATAAGTATGCATATATCCCCTCCCTTTTGAACCTTCCTCCCATCTCCCTCCCCATCCCACCCTTCTAAGTTGATACAGAGCCCCTGTTTGAGTTTCCTGAACCATACAGAAAATTCCCCTTGGCTATCTATTTTACATATGGTAATATAAGTTTCCGTGTTACTCTTTCCATACACCTCATCCTCTCCTCCCCTCTCCCCATGTCCATAAGTCTATTCTCTATGTCTGTTTCTCCATTATTGCCCTGTAAATAAATTCTTCAGTACCATTTTTCTAGATTCCGTATATATGCATTAGAATACAGTGTTTATCTTTCTCTTTCTGACTCACTTCACTCTGTATAATAGGTTCTAGGTTCATCCACCTCATTAGAACTGACTCAAATGTGATCCTTTTTTATGGCTGAGTAATATTCCATTGTGTATATGTACGACAACTTCTTCATCCATTCATCCGTCGATGGACATCTAGGTTGCTTCCATGTTCTAGCTATTGTAAATAGCAGTGAACAGTGGGATACATGTTTCTCTTTCAGTTTTGGTTTCCTCAGGCTATATGCCTAGGAGTGGGATTGCTGGGTCATGTGGTGGTTTTATTTCTAGTTTTTTAAGGAATCTCCATACTGTCTTCCATAGTGGCTGTATCAGTTTACATTCCCACCAACAGTGCAAGAGCGTTCCCTTTTCTCCACCCCCTCTCCAGCATTTACTGTTTGTAGACATTTTGATGAGGGCCATCCAGTGTGAGGTGATATCTCATTGTATTTTTCTTTTTATTGGAGGCTAATTACTTTACAATATTGTGGCGGTTTTGGCCATACATTGATGTGAATCAGCCATGGATGAACATGTGTCCCCCAACCTGAACCCCCCGCCACCTCCCTCCCCATCCCATCCCTCTGGGTTGTCCCAGTGCACGGGCTTTGAGCACCCTGTTTCATGCATCAAACTTGGACTGGTGATCTATTTCACATATGGTAATATACATGTTTCAGTGCTATTTTCTCAAATCATCCCATCCTCACCTTCTCCCACAGAATCCAAAAATCTGTTCTTTATATCTGTGTTGGAAGAGCAGAATCTTTCTTAACCAATGAACCACCAGGGAAGTCCTAATAGAAACATATTTTAATTCATCAACCTATTAATAGTGTTTAACTGGAAGAAAGGAAGTAAATTGTAGGAAACTTATACTTTATAGACTGTGGCTTTATCATATGCACATATTTTGTAGTCGAAAAATTGTCCTCCTTGTCTTATATTTGTAAATATCCTGACTCTTCAGTTCTTAAAATCCTAGCCTATGCTAGCTGCAGAGTTTTGCCTAAAGGTTTTCCTATCAGAATTAGTCCATTGTGCAAAGAGTTTGATCTGTTCAAAACATAAAAACAAACTTTCATTCCTTGTTCCTAGGTTGTTGCTGTTGTTGGGTTTGTTTATGACAAGAATGACAAATTTCTGAATAAGGAATTGAAATGTTTAGGAAGACAATGATAATGATATTTAAATGAGTAACTGTCAGGAGGGCCCTAGTCACCCTTTAAACATGGTTACAATTTCTCTCCCCTAGGATATGAAATCACCCCTTCTCTTCCTCAGAATTCAAAGAAAGGAAGCCTTCTTGCCCCCAAGTGAGTGTGAGTCGCTCATTCATGTCTGACTCTTTGCAATCCCATGGACTGTACAGTCCATGGAATTCTCCAGGCCAGAATACCGGAATGGGTATCCTTTCCCTTCTCCAGGGGATCTTCCCAACCCAAGGATCAAACCCAGGTCTCCCGCATTGCGGGCAGATTCTTCACCAGCTGAGCCACAAGGGAAACCCAAGAACAGAGGAATGGGTAGCCTATCCCTTCTCCAGCAGATCTTCCCAAACCAGGAATCAAACAGGGGTCTCATGCATTGCAGACAAATTCTTTACCAACTGAGCCATCAGGGAAGCCCCCAAAGGAGATGCTATATAGACAAGGAAGGCATGTTGTTTCTATGCGGATTTCCTGCTTCATGTTGTATTAGTTCCACAACTCTCACACTGCTGGGCAGTTCATGTAACCATACACTATACCCTAGATTCACCCCAAGGGCATTGTGACATTTCCAAATTCTCTCTGAGATTATCCTCTTGAGAGCCACTCTGTTTAACTATGTTAGACCTCTCACAGCCTCTAAAATACTCCATACAATACTGCTTCTGTTGATGACTGCATATTCTGTTCCTCATACCTGAAAGGTTCATCTGAGCTTTCTTCCTTGACAGTTGAATACTATTCACCCTTTCTAATTCTGAAGAGGCTTCCTCTCTTCTCCCCAGTCACTGTTCCCATGCTCCACTTTGAATACTGCAGTGTAGTAGCCAGTGGCTTCTTGTACAAATAATTGAAAACCTAACATTATTTTTGAACCAAAAAAAAAAAAAAAAAAAACAAGACCTGAAAGTGAGTGAGCTCAATTCTGTTTCAGCAGCTCAATTTTATTATTGAAATTTCATGCTTTTTCTTTCCTTCAACTCAACCATCCTCTGCATTTTAGTTTTTCATCCTCTTGCCAATTGTTTCATGGTTTCAAGATGGCTGCTAAAGCTCTAGCATCATGCCCTCACACAACTGTAGCAATTAACAAAAGAAGGGATGATGGTCAGAAGGCTCTCTCCCAAATATATTCTACCTTTTCATGTAGGAAGTAAACCTACCTAAGACATTCTCTATATCTCATTAGCCAGAACTGTTTCACCTTAGCATGTCCCAAAAGAAGCTGATGGGAAGATAGATTTCTATTAAGAGATAACATGTGCTGTGTATTGTATCCATCTTACTTTAACAATGCTGTTAAAATTTCCACAAGTAAGGTATCATAACTATTATTAATTTTCATAACATAGTTTATGGTAGACCAAGACAGCATTGTTTAAAAATATAAAACTGCTCCTTAGTATATAGAGAAAATTTAATTAATATATTTCAAATTAAAAGTACCTTGAGATGGGTGACCAAATGTACTGAAACCATCAAATTCCTATCATCCAAAGTTCTGTTCCTGTCCATTGTCCCTCAGGATGCTGGACCACTTTATAACTAGATGATGCCAATAAGATAACAATATTTTACAAACCACTTTGCTATGTCCTTCATTGAACTTTAACATCTACCTTGAGGGGAATAGTGGTGATTTAGTTGCTAAGTCATGTCCTATTCTTGTGACCCCATGGACTTGTAGCCAACAGGCTCCTCTGTTCATGGGATTTCTCAGGCAAAAATGCTGGAGTGGGACGTCATTTCCTTCTCCAGGGGATCTTCCCAACCCAGAGATCAAACCCAAGTCTCCTGCCTTGCAAGCAGATTCTTTACCAACTGAGCCACCAGGGAAGCTGAGGGGAATAGTATTATTCCTAATGTACAAGGGAGCACAGACGCTCAGAGAGGGCAGTCACTTGCCAGAGTCCACATAGCTTAGGTAATTCAAATGAGGCTGCATCCCAGACCTACATAACTATACCTACGCCCATCCTGTCCTGCTCCTGTTCATGCCGGGGTCACTCTGAGCTAGAAATACCCAAAATCTTGGGTAAGACTCCATAAATTCCTCCAGCTCTACCACCCCAAAAAGATAAGTACGCTCCCCTACTTTCCTCCAAGCAATTACAGCATCCCAACATCTAGATTGCAAGAAACCAGGAAATAAATAGTCTTTCTAGCCTCATTGTAAACTCTAGATTCACACATTGCAAGAAAACAATTCAGGATTTCACACGGACTAAGAGGACCCAGTGTCAGACTTTATATTTTTGGGCTCCAAAATCACTGCAGATGGTGACTGCAGCCATGAAATTAGAAGACGCTTACCCCTTGGAAGAAAAGTTATGACCAACCTAGACAGCATATTCAAAAGCAGAGACATTACTTTGGCGACTAAGGTCCGTCTAGTCAAGGCTATGGTTTTTCCTGTAGTCATGTATGGATGTGAGAGTTGGACTGTGAAGAAGGCTGAGGGCCAAAGAATTGATGCTTTTGAACTGTGGTGTTGGAGAAGACTCTGGAGAGTCTCTTGGACTGCAAGGAGATCCAATCAGTCCATTCTGAAGGAGATCAACCCTGGGATTTCTTTGGAAGGAATGATGCTAAAGCTGAAACTCCAGTACTTTGGCCACCTCATGTGAAGAGTAGACTCATTGGAAAAGACTCTGATGCTGGGAGGGATTGGGGGCAGGAGGAGAAGGGGATGACCGAGGATGAGATGGCTGGATGGCATCACGGACTCAATGGACATGAGCCTGAGTGAACTCCGAGAGATGGTGATGAACAGGGAGGCCTGGCGTGCTGCAATTCATGGGGTCGCAAAGAGTCGGACACGATTGAGCGACTGAACTGAACTGAAGAGGACCCAACTTCTCTTAAAAGCAGAGCAATTATAAGTATTTGGTTAGTATAATGAAATCCAGTGAGTATTAAATAAAAGTGTTTATTGAGGGTCTAAAATGGGTTGGCTCTAAAGACAAAAAAAAAAAACACACACACACAAAATCAGACCTGGATGTCTACAGAAACCAGGTTTCTGTATGCTTCATTGACTCGGTTATGAAATAAACATAAAAATAGACTCATACATTATTCCAAGTAAAGTTAACAAGGCAGGCCATTTTTAGACTTAAATTCACATGCCCGATTATGAAGAGCATTAATAGAAATGTTCCCTGAGTGTTTACAAGGTGTTTACTTAATTTCTATACTGAAAATCAGGATATCTTGGTACTGAAAAAACTCCATGCCCAACAGTTATACAAAACCACTATTTCTTCGGTTTATAGCCTCTCTTAATCTCTTTGTGGAAATCTCCAGACCTCAACTACATTCCTTGAAATTTTACAAGGCACAGGAGGAACAGAAATCAGCTCAAAATGAATATGTGTATTCAGAAATGCATTGAGATTTTTTTTCAACTTTTCGGGTACCTCACACAAATTAATCATCTGAAGGGCCCTGGTGGTCTCTGAATCACTGCTTCACTCCCCCCACTTCTCAGCACCCCCATTGTATTCTCTTGATAGGAATAACTGCCAGACCATTAGGGAAGAAAAAGTTTATTGAGTCAAATCTGGGAGAGCTCGCACAAGGTCAGAAGCAGGTACCACTGGTTTTACATAATTTTTGCATCTGCACCAATTTGATTTAAGTTATAAGTGGGATTTATTGGCGAGCATTGCATTCTAAAAAGTGGTTTATACCAGATTGTCTCATATTTATTATGATTTAGTCAAAAGTGAATTGTACACGTGCCATCTGCAATGAGCTGATACAATGGAGAGAAAAAAAAATAGCTCTTGAAAAGCACATTTCTTCTCCTTTCCATTGTCCTTAATGGTTTACTTGAGTGGAAGAAAAATTGCTTTCATGTGAAAACTCTATCATTTCCTGTGGCACTGATTACCAAACGGAAATTATTCAGGAAAAAAAAAAGTAAAAGGAAGTTGAACCCAATATATTAGGATTGTGGTAATGGAGAAAAATAAAATTATCCAACAAAGTACGTAAAATAAAAGATATTATTGTGCATTTCCAGAAAGGAAATAGATGTAGACGCAGGATAAAACATGCCGGAATTTCAGATTGCTAACAAAAACGAAACCAAAAAAAAAAAGTTATTTGCTTAGCACTTTTTATAGATTGTATATGTCAGGAGGTGGCAACCTTTCCAAAATGATCCAAGTGGCTTGTCCCCATGCAACTGGCCTGCTTAGGGAAGGAGGGGAATAGATACATAGACCCCCTTAACCAGGACGACAACTGAAAGCAACTTAAAGGCCACTGAGAACTTCTCCAAGTTTTTAGAAGCAAATTGGGCATTATTATTTTTTCTATACCAATCTTGCCATTTTTCACTAGAAATTTTTAAAATCCTTGATTGACACAGCTGAATAACTGATTCTACCATTCCAAGAGTCAATAACCTTCTCTCTAAACTGATAGGAATATCAGAATCCCTTCTCAGGCTCTAACCAGCTTCCCAGATTCTAACTTATTCCTCCATTAATATATTCTTTGTCATGGTTATAACTGTACTAAAGTGCAATAGAATGCTGAAAACAGAAAATTTACCTCCTAATTGACTGCTGCTGTAAATGAGCTGAAGACTCCCGAGATGTGTATAAGAGACAGGTAGTAGCCAGTGGCTTCTTGTACAAATAATTGAAAACCTAACATTATTTTTGAACCAAAAAAAAAAAAAAAAAACAAGACCTGAAAGTGAGTGAGCTCAATTCTGTTTCAGCAGCTCAATTTTATTATTGAAATTTCATGCTTTTTCTTTCCTTCAACTCAACCATCCTCTGCATTTTAGTTTTTCATCCTCTTGNAGCTGAAGACTCCCGGCCAGATATGTCCCCAGTAGGTGCCTCCGAGTCGGGAGAATGAGTATAGTTGGCCGAGCCTTCACCCAGTTTTTTTATAAAGGGCCCTCATGAGCACAGAGGCACACTGGATGCTTTCAGTTAGGTTACGTTTTGTTTTCTCTGCCTCTTACTATTCACCATGTGGTTCAATATCCAAAATGGTCTTTTAAAATATGTATAAATAAAATAATATGATGTCTGAGATTTTCCTCAAAAGATCCCAAGGAATAGGGGAGATTAGGGAGCTATAAAGGAAATATGACGGGCCGCAAGTTGGTCATTTTCTAATGTGGGTGATGGGTACAAAGCGAGTTTTTTATACTTTTCTCTCTGTTTTATATTATGTTTAAATTTTCCATAATAAAAGCTATCTAAATGTTGTTGTTAGGAATTGGCATTGTTTGGGATTTCGTTTTGGTTTGATGCTGTTATTTGAGAATGTACATGCAGCTTCCTTCTGGACAGCCAGGCTGATGGTCTGGTCTATTCTAGACGGCTCTGGCAGGGTGGCCCTTGGCAGACAAAGTCAGAGCACAGACACCTCATTTTTATTATGAACAGATGCCGCTACTGACCCACGAGCCCGAGCCAGGGCTGAGGCCTATAAAACCCACGCTGGGGGATTCCCCTCGAGGCAGAATTGTAGCCATTGGTCAGAGAAGACTGCTTGGAGAGAGTCCTGGGCACCTCCACCCCACACCTGCGAGTGACTCACAGGGAATTAACTGGGGGAGGAGGAAAGGCTGTTCCAGTCCGTGGGGAGAAGGGGAGAAGGAGGAGGGACAAAAAGTGGCACGGGGGATGTCTAGCTCCCAAGAGAACTCTTCTTCTCAGCTCCAAGTTGGAAAGCTAAGTCCACACTAAGTCTGTCACCAGCCCGGCAAATATTGGGTTAACTAGGGCTGTTTAAACTTGAAACATTGAGACTCCAAGATCCAAGCAAAAGAAACTATCTGGCAAATATACCTTGAATTAAAATGAATCTCACTTTACTTCTTTTCTCTTCCCCCAACACTTCAAAAACAAAATTCCTAGTTGAAGGGTCTCCAAGGTCTTCTTGATTTTCAAAATTAATCTCTCTCTGGATCAGTTACTAGAGTGTGGAAAGTGCAATGATTCCAGAATAATTTGTTTTTCCAAGAATCTTAAGACTGGCTCATCCTTGTGCTCTCAACGCAGCTCAGCTCTTTGTAGATGAGCCTCAGAAAATATATCTATAATGGGAAAGGCACTGAGTGCCCGTGGAGGCTTTGTTCCTTTCTGAGAATGTTTTCTCCCTGGTGTTGTTATGAAAACCTGCTCTATTCATATAAAAGTACAGCCACCAGCAACCTACGCCCTTAAAAAAGGTTAATGTCATAGTTGTTAGATGAAGAATGGTTTTCATCACCTCAAAGAGTGATCTCCAAATTGTTTTAATCATCCACCCTATCAGTGAAAAACTGTAGGGCATATACATCTAATATTTTCATATTTATTTACTTATAAGTTATGATGCTATTGTAATAAGAGGAAATCAGTGCCAAAAAGCATATAACAGTATGCCAGGCTCCCTTCCAAGCGCTTTACAGACATGAAACCAATACGGTCATCAAAAATGCTTCTGTAAACAAAACTGGGAGAGCTGTAGATGGACCTAGAGAGTGTCACACAGAGTGAAGTAAGTCAGAAAGAGAAAAACAAGTATCACATATTAATGCCCATATGTGGAGTCCAGAAAAATGGTACAGATGACCTCATTTGCAAAGCAGAAACAGAGACACAGATGTAAAGAACAAACATNCTGCAAAATATTTTTATGTAACTGCCCTGGGTCTTAGTTGAGGCATGTGGGATATTTAGTTGTGGCATACAAACTCTTAGTTGCAACATATAGAATCTAGTTGCCTGACCAGGGGTTGAATCCAGGTCCCTGGCTGTGGAGGTGCCGAGTCCTAACCGCTAGACCACCCAGGAGCTCCCCACATTTTACAGTTTTGATGTCCTTTTTTGTTTACTATTTTAAAAATATGTATTATTTGGCTGCTCAGGGTCTTGGTTGTGGTGAGTGGGATCTTTAGTTGTGGCATGTGGGACTTAGTTCCCTGACCAGGGAGTGAGTCCCGGAGCATAGAGTCTTAGCCACTGGACCACTAGGGAAGTCCCTGGTGTCCTTTTTTAATGCCTTCATCTTTATTCTTTTTCTGTTCCCTGTGTTTATCTTCACTTTTATAAGTAGGCTTTTCTTTTTGATCTGTATATTGGCTAATTTAAGTGACTTACTTTCCAGTTGTAATTTCTTCCTTCCTTTATCTTCTTGTTTCTTTTATATTTAGAGAAAGTCTTTCAATATTTCTTTTAGGATAGGCTTAATACTGCTATATTCATTAGTTCTTATTTGAGAAGTTCTATTTTTCTTCCCATTCTAAATGATTGTCATGTTAGGTAGAATATTCTAGGTTGCACATTTTTCCCTTTCAAGACTTCGAATATATTTTGCCACTCCGTTCTAGCCTCCAGTGTTTCTGTGGAGAGATCAGCTGATAGCTTTTGGGGGATTCCCTTGTAAAGAACTTTTTTGCTGCCTTTAGAATACTTTATGTCTTGGTGTGAGTCTGTTTGAGTTCATCTTATTTGGGACTCTCTATGCATCTTCGTTTTACTTATATTCTCTTACTNACCTGCATACAGATTTCTCAGGAGGCAGGTCAGGTGGTCTGGTATTCCCATATCTTTAAGAATTTTCCATATTTTGTTGTGATCCACACAGTCAAAAGCTTTGGTGTAGTTGATAAACCAGAAGTAGATGTTTTTCTGGAACTCTTGTGTTTTTTTGATAATCCAACAGATGTTGGCAACTTGATCTCTGGTTCCTCCGCCTTTTCTGAATCCAGCTTGAACATCTGGAAGTTCACAGCTTATGTACTGGTGAAGCCTGGCTTAGAGAATTTTGAGCATTAATTTGCTAGCCTGTGAATTGATTGCAATTGTGTGTTAGTTGGAACATTCTTTGATATTGCCTTTCTTTGGGAATGGAATGAAAACTGACCTTTTCCAGTTCTGTGGCCAAACTCAGTCCTGCTGAGTTTTCCAAATTGCTGGGATAATGAGTAAAGCACTTTCACAGAATCATCTTTTAGGATTTGAAATAGCTCAACTGGGATTCCACTAGCTTTGTTTGTAGTGATGCTTTCTAAGGCCCACTTGACTTCACATTCCAGGATGTCTGGCTCTAGGTGAGTGGTCACAC
>SJYV01020496.1:2230743-2260937 GCA_006410875.1 Neotragus pygmaeus
GGATTTGAAATGGCTCAACTAGAATTCCATCACCTCCGCTAGCTTTGTTTGTAGTGATGCTTTCTAAGGCCCACTTGACTTCACATTCCAGGATGTCTGGCTCTAGGTTAGTGATCACACCATCATGATTATCTGGGTCATGAAGATCTTTTTTGTACAGTTCTTCTGTGTATTCTTGCCACCTCTTCTTAATATCTTCTGCTTCTGTTAGGTCCATAGCATTTCTGTCCTTTATTGAGCCCATCTTTACATGAAATGTTCCCTTGGTATTGTTAACTTTCTTGAAGAGATCTTTAGATTTCTGGCCGCAGCTACCCGCACTAAGGACACTTGGAGCTACCCTACATCCGAGGCCAGGGGCGCCGCCGGGAGGAGCAACCCCACGTCCAAAGAGCGGTGGCTGCACGGGCACAGGAGGGCCTAGAGGAGTTATTCCACATTCAAGGTCAGGAGGGGCGGTGGTGAGGATATACCTCTCATCCAAGGGAAGGAGCAGCAGCTGCGCTTTGCTGGAGCAGCTGTGAAGAGATACCCAACATCCAAGGTAAGAGAAACCCAAGTAAGACGGTAGGTGTTGCAAGAGGGCATCAGAGGGCAGACACTGAAACCATACTCACAGAAAACTAGTCAATCTAATCACACTAGGACCACATCCGTGTTTAACTCAATGAAACTAAGCCATGCCCTGTGGGGCCACACAAGACAGGTAGGTCATGGTGGAGAGGGCTGACGGAATGTGGTCCACTGGAGAAGGGAATGGCAAACCACTTCAGTATTCTTGCCTTGAGAACCCCATGAACAGTATGAACAGTATGAAAAGGCTTTTCAGTGAACACTAAATCAAATCTTCCATTTAGCGCTGCAAGGTCCTGGGAGGGCAAGCCTGTATCTGGGGAGGTGTACATGTATCACTTCTGTTTTCATTTAAAAGCATGAAAGGAGATATTTTAAAAAATAATAACACTGACCCTAAAAGAGGTTCAAGTTATGGCTTTGCAGTTTGTGAGCCCAAGGAACCTTAAAAGAGGACATTTAAAGAACTAGAGGTGATCAAGTTCCACAGGGAAGTAACTTGCTTCTGCAGAAGGGTTTCTCCGAAATCACAGTGGGCGGCTGTAGGTCTCCTTGCTGTCAGGTGGCTCTGCGCTGTGAGCTGGTCTGAGGACAGAGCAGGATTTTCAGGGACTCTGACAAGTGGATCCATACATTCAATGCTCCTACAACTGTCCGTGTTTCCCAACTGTAGCTATCTGCCAAGAAGGAATTGGGGGTGCCTCTGTGGCCCTCATTTCCATCAGAACCAGTCCTATGTTGTAAATGAAGATGCAATGCACACAGGGATGGATAAAGAAAATAAGGTATTCCCCTTGCAGTGGAATAGTATTCAGTCCTATAAAGGAATGAAGCACTGATATGTGCTACAACATGGATGAATCTTGCAAACATTATGCTAACTGAAAGAAACCAGTCACAAAAAGCCACATATTCTATGATTCCATTATGTAAAACGTCCAGAACAGACAAATCTACAGAGACAAAAAGTAGGCTAGTGGTTTCTAGGGGCTGGGGACCGTGAAGAGTGGAGGGATTGTGGGTGGCAGGCAAATAAATGATGAGGAGTTCTTTTTCTTTTTCTTTTTCTTTTCTTTTTTGGCCATGCTGTGAGGCATGTGGGATCTTAGTTTTCTGACCAGGGATCAAACCTCTACCCCCTGCATTGGAAATGCAGTCTTAACCACTGGACCACCAGAGAGGTCCCACAGGGTTTCTTTTTGAGGTGAGGGTGAGGAAAATGTTCTAAAACTGACTGTAAGAGCAATTGCACATATCTGTGAATATGCTAAAAAACCACTGAATTGTATAACTTAATCGGGTGAATTGTATGGTATACAAACTATACCTCAATAAGGCTATTTTTTTTAATCGAAGTATAGTTAATTTACAATGTTGTGTTAGTTTCACGTGTACTCAGTAAAGCTATTTTCAGTCAAAACAAAAAAGATGAAATGCCTAATCCACATATGCCACAATCAGTCCACCTTAAAACATAACTTTGAGTATTTCACTTAGTGCATCGTATTGACTATTTTTAAACAATAAAACGAAAACAAAATAGAACAGAAAATATAGAATATTGCACAGAGTACAGGTGAGTATTGTCTCCTAAAGATTTAATTTTCACTTGATCTGCTTGCACCAGGTCAAAATGTGCTAATTCAAAAACTTATGATGTATTTTATGAAGAGTCTTCAAGTGACCCCCATTCCTCTTGTATCTGGTCAGCCTAGGTGACTCTGTTATGCACACCGCTCAAGGTTGGTCAAGGTTACCCATCAATGTCTAGAATCAAAGCCATCATGCACTTTTCTTGGAAGGCCTCCCAGACTTGACTAGTGGGTCTGTGAAATAGCAATCCCAATTTTGCCATCAGTATTAATGACAGACGGGCTTCCCTTGTGGCTCAGATGGTAAAGAATCCACCTGCAATGCAGGAAGACCGGGTTTGATCCCTGGGTGGAGAAGATCCCCTGGAGAAGGGAATGGCTGCCCACTCCAGTATTCTTGCCTGGAGAATTCCATGGACAGAAGAGCCTGGCCGGCTACAGTCCAAGGGGTTGCAGAGAGTCAGACACAAGTGAGCAACAGTTTCATTTTCTATTTCTTTCATTAATGACAGATGGAAATACTTTATTCTCCCAAACAACCATTCTGTCCTCCCTCCTCCCAGAGTGCTCAGGTGTCTGCCCTCCTCTGCCTGAAATTCCTGCCTGCTGATGGCATGAGGTTCCCTGCCACAGAACTCAACAAGCCCTACTCCTAAATGGAGTTGCTCCCAGGAAGTCCCATGTTTCTCTTCATCCTTTCATTTATTGATGGGGTAAATATCTTGTGACTACCTGCTATGTGCCAGGCACATTAGACATACAATGGTGAGCAAGACAGGCATGGTCATCACCTTCCCAAAGTTCACAGCCCCATCAAAAGAGAGGAATGCTTTCAAGTTCTTTTTATAACTGACAATCAGTTGCTGTAAGACCTTTCCCAAACTATTCCACTCTGCCACTCTGAGGTGTATTTGCTCAAAATCTGGGTTTTCTAGTCCACTGAGACTTGTGGGGGTTTAGAGCTGGAAAGGCCCTTGCTGAACAGCTCCCCGCTTTACTGATGCACCCAAGAAGTGACATCCTTTGCCCCCTGGCGCATGACCAGCTGGAAGCACACCTTCCAGCACCCCCATCCCACATCCCTACCTCATAATGAAGCTGAACATGGCCTTCTCTTTATGAAGAATCGAGAGATCATCAAAAGGAGTGCCTTACATCCTGAACTTGCCAGAGAGGCGGTAGTTCAAAATGTTCAAGCTGCAGCTAATGTGAAAAGAACCAAAACCATATTTGGACCTTACAGAAGGGTTTTCAACAATATAAAGGTTGGGGAATGAGAACAGCAGGAGCCCCAGTTACCAGGAACATTCCCCTCCAGCCTCCTAATAAATCTCCTTTCTCCTTTTTGAAGTTTAAGTGCTCCCTTCTTGAGTGGTCCTCTGATAGCCAGGACCCCCTTCGGCAACAATAGCGGTGTTCTGTTCCCAGGCCTGGACCCTCAGCATTTATTTGTCTGGTTGGTTGATGGTTGTTTGTTTGGTTGATTTGTTGATTGGTTGGATGGATGAATGGGTGGGTGTGTGGGTGGTTTTTTCCTTTTCCCCATCCTCTTAAAAATCTAGCCTGCATGCTACGAGCTCTTGGTTTAACATCCCCAAATCCTAGCAGTTTCCCTAAAAGTCTGTCGCATTAAACATAAAATCTACAGAACACACACCAAGCTACCTTCTCTCTCCCCTAATAAATCAGATAAATTACCTCCTTTGTTTTTAAGACCATTTCAAGTTCACTGTTAGCATTCTTAGTTAAGGTATTATTTATGTTGTCATTTAATAGAGATTTAATCCACTTTTCAGCACACAATCGTATCACAATATCCCAGAATTTTTCACCCGTATTATTAAAGTTGAGGAGAAAGGTAGTTTTCCTCAGACACAACACTGATCGTTTCCAGATTGCATGTGTTTCTCTGGCATTTTAACCCACCTGAGTTTATAAGGCCCACTAAAATAAATAACAGTTTGGTCTGCAAAGACTTGGACTGGGTTAATATATGCATAGAGAAATCTATGTTTATCTCCACTTTCTAGAAACATGAAGAGCCTTCTACAAATATGTATATACACAGCAGAAACCATGTGAATCTCCTGGTAAATGTTTGCCTTCATACTCCTGGGGCATGCTGTCACCAGATGGTTTGGTCAAAACAAAATCATACACACACACCACATATTTGAGCACCATGCCTCCCCCGCCTTTTTTTTTTTTTTTGAAAAATTTTTTTGCTTTCATGCATGAGAAAGAACGTAGAAACACTTAGAATAATGACCAGTATGTTCTGTGTTTACTGCTGCTTTCCCTCACTAGAGACTAACTCATAAAACTTTACTCCAAATTAAACAAATCCAGGCTCTCCTTGCAACCAGTCAAAAGCTTCCACTTATACTGAAGGAAATCATGACTTCCGTCTCTGAGAGGCTATACGGACACCCCAGTGGAAAGATAATGGGTCTCGCTTTATCTCCCTGTTTCTGCCAATCCTTGGAGGAGCCATAGTTCTTACCTGGACTCTGGTACCCACAGCCCTTCCCTTGGAATTAGAATGGAAGCTGCAAGAACCATAGATAAATGATATGTTAAAACATTAACATCTTTCCTCCTGTTTTTAAAAATTATCTGATTGCTCCAATGATGGTTATTCAGAGAATTTGAACCATCAAGGATCTTACCAACAGATAATCAAGAAAGCATCTTTGACTGTGGCAAAGAATGTTCAAAGAAAACCAGGTCTGTAATAGATTGAGGCACTCTCTCACCATCTGATCTTTTCAGCTATGACTTCCCTGGGGATAATTAGATGTTGTCTTTGAAGAATCCAAATGAAAGGATGTCTATAAAGCCATCTAGTTCTGTGCATAGGGTACAATATATTCTCAGTGGATATGAATTCTGCTGGAATCCCAGACTTGAGACTGTACTCTAATGATGCATATAAAAGACCCTGAGAAAGAAAACAAAAAGTCTCAAGGTCATGTCATTCCAGCCCTAACCTCGGCAGTCTGTCTTCCTCTCAGCAATACTTGGGTTTCACAGCCTCTAGCCCCATCAGACAACTACCTGGAAGAAGTTTAGAGAGGATTTTAATTTTAGAAAGACATCTACAAAGATCATTTGATGCAACCCCCCTGCTTCCTACTCTCAACAGTCTGCTTATTTTCAAACATGCCCGGCTGGAGCCAGGGGGGCGTTTTTGTGTGGTCCAGTTCCCATTTTTTTATGGATTGTTCCTGCACTCTGAAATCCCTGGAATACTTCAGTTACAAAAATTACCATGTGCTGGGTCCTTTCGGGTTGACAAGACTGCCTTCCTTTCTATTTAAGCTGGGTTGTGTTTGTTTACTTAGGAAATGTACTCTTTCTGAACATTGAAGCTAGTTCAACATCCACTGCGATTGCCCCATTAAAAATAGGAGGACAAAATATATATTGAAATATATATGTATATGTGTATATATATATATAATAGGAGGTAAAAAAAAAGAAAGGCAAAAGGAGGATAAAGAAAGTACACCCATAGATTCTAACCATGAATTTTATTCAGAACAAACTCAGAAAATCAGGGGGTGCTTTTTCCCTCCATCCTTGAGACAAACCCTTTCTTGTTCTCAGAGGATGGGGAGGCTTACCCCACTTTACATCACTCATCATGCTGTGCAGAGTGATTTTCCTGTTTGAACTTTGTGCTTTCTTAAATGTTATCTTTTCAAAGAAAAATTAGATAACCCTGTGTCCCCAGACTGTATCATATTTGTTTGAATAGGAAACGCTAATATTTTTCTACATGTTTGGTATCAGTGTCAGTAGTAACTCAGGTTGGTGGTTAAGACAGGCCCCTTTAATCTCTGGGAATCTCCCTGGCCATCTTCCAGGAGGCAGAAAGTTCACAGTGATTTTGAATAATGATCTCCATAGCTATATGAATTATCTGTATTATTTAGCAAGAGGGAAAGAAATTTAGATTTACCTTTTTGGTATGTAATTAATGTATCTTTAAATATGTCATTTCCTGGGTTTCCCTGGTGGATCAGTGGTAAAGAATCCGCCTGCCAATGCAGGAGATGCTCTTCAGTCCTTGATCTGGGAAGATCCTACATGGTGCAAAGCAGCTAAGCTTGTGCACCACAACTATTGAGCCTGTGCTCTAGAGCTCGGGAACCACAATACTAAGCCCATATGCAGCAACTGCTGAAGCCCGCATGCCCTAGAGCTTATGCTCTACAACGAGGAAGCCATCGCATTGAGAAGCTCTCCCACTGCAACTAGAGAGTAGCCCGCGATCTTAGCAATAGAAAAAAAGCCTGTGCAGCAACAAAGACCCAGCACTGCCAAAAATAAATCAATATATGAAAATGTGTGTAACTAATTTAATTATTTTTTAAAAACATGTTATTTCACAAGAGTTTTTCTTCTTAATTTCTCTTCTTTACCTCTATGCCCATGTTACTTTTGCCTTTCACCCAGGCCACTGGCAAACCAACTTTCGAACTTCTTTGAACCTCTAAAGACCCTTGTTTCATTCTCTACATTCTCATTGGTCTAAAGCAATGTCTGTGCCCTCAGAGTCCCTCCCCTTCCCATGAGTCCCAAGTTGTGTTCAGGCTCCTGTGTCTGACAGGGAGGGAAGCAGAAATAGCAGCAAACACGCATTTCTAAAACAACAGATTCTCCACGTGAACAAACTCTCCACCAGGACAAAACTAACCTGTCCTCTGTAGCCAGCACTGGCCCATTCAAAGTTTTTAAGAGTAAAAGCTTATTATTAGCACCCCAAACTTTATTTTTCAGTACCTTCACTTCAAATACACACACTGAAGAATTCAATGCCACCTTGCTTCCCAGTATGATAACTTATCCTTTGAAAATCTAGCATCAGGCAATTGGTGTGCTTCCTTTCCCG
Organism: Neotragus pygmaeus; assembly: GCA_006410875.1. Lineage (NCBI taxonomy): Eukaryota > Metazoa > Chordata > Mammalia > Artiodactyla > Bovidae > Neotragus > Neotragus pygmaeus. Next base: position 2,237,806 of record SJYV01020496.1, read on the forward strand.
GGGGGAAGTAGCTTCATTCCACCCAAGAATGAAGACCTGTTTCCTCCTAGTCATGTTTCAGCCATCAGTGCTCAGATGACAACAGTAATATTTAAGGTAATAAAACATATCTCTGGTCACCAAAAGCACCAGATAAGTGGTTTGCTGCTCCACTGGAGCGAGTAAGCCCTTTGCTAAAAACCTTATGTGTCTCTTTAAACCCAAAGCTTCAAATCTGTGTTAAAGGATAACACTCTTTGCCTGCCTCTCTTTACTCAAAAGCAATATCCTTAGCTGCTGCTAAGTCGCTTTAGTCATGTCAGACTCTTTGTGACCCTGTGGACTGTAACCCGCCAGGCTCCTCTGTCCATGGGATTCTCCAGGCAAGAAAACTGGAGTGGGTTGCCATTTCCTCCTCCAAGGGATCTTCCCAATCCAGGGATCAAACCTATCTCTCCTGTGGCTCCTGCATTGCAGGCAGATTCTTTACCACTGAGCCACCAGGGAGGTCTAAAGAATGCCCCCAAATTATATAAGCTTCAGACTCCACAAAACCTAGATCTACTCTGTTATGAGCTGAACTGTATTCTTTCAAAGTGAATATATAGAAGCTTTAGCCTCCACTGTGACTGTATTTGGACACACAGCCTTTAAAGCAGTAATTAAGGTTAAATTAAGCCTTAAAAACCGGGCCCTAATTCAGTGTGACTGCTGCCCTTATAAGAAAATAAACATCTAAGTTGCACGCACACAGAGAAAAGGCCACATGAGGACAAAGTGAGAAGACGGCCGTCTGCAAGTCAAAGGAAAGAGGCCTCAGGAGAAACCAGACCTACCAACACCTTGATCTTGGACTTTGAGCTGCTAGAACTGTGAGAAAATAAATTGCTGTTGTCTAAGCCACCCACATGGTAGTATTTTGTATGGCAGCCCTTGAAGACTAATAAACACCCCTAGAAATTAGGAATGATTTTTTTAACTTTTCCACTACCAAATTTTGTTAATGATAACATTCAGTGCTAACAGTTAAACAGGTAATCTCATCCATAATCAAAACTACATTGCTGACAGCACATGATTCACCACAACTTTTTGAAAAACAAGTTTGAAATAAGTATAAGACATAAAAATGTTCATTCTCATTGCCCCAGTAATTCCTCTTCTGGGAATCTCTTTTAAAAAAATCACTCAAAATATTTTTTAAAACATATTCACAAAGAAGTTCATTAAAGTATTAATCATAATACTTGCCTATGACTACAAGTGATCCCCCCACCACCATGAGTTGCAAGCTGTGTGGCCCTTGGATTTCTGGTAGAATCTTCCAGAGATATTTGCAGATTCCCAAAATTAACCATGTATCTATATACGAAATTATGTTAGTTTATTTGCAAAGAATAATTGTTTCCATTTCAGTATGCATGCTCCTTGGCAATATGATATCGCTTCTCCACACTTTAAGAGGTAAAATCTGTTTATCCATCCTTTGGTCTGGACTTGGTCATAGAACTTACGTTGGCCTATGGAACACTGGCAAATATGATGGAAGCACATTGAAAAATGACTGAGAAATATTTGCATGTGAATTTTGCATTCTCTTTCGGCACTTGAACCTTGAGGCCTCTGTGAGTCCAGTCTAGTCTGCTGAAAGGTTCTGTGCTGGAAAACCGAGGCACACTCACCAACAGCCTGCAAACCCCAGGTATGTGCTTGAGCCCTTCCAAGGCTATTCAGCCCCAGCCAAGCCATCCCAGGCCAGAATTCTCCTAGCCATCTCAGCTAACCACGTGCAGAATCACGAACTAAACAATAAATGTATATTGTTTTAAACTTCTAATGTTTTGGTCATTTGTTATACAGCAAAAACTAATAAATATTTTCCTCCATAAAATTCAAATGGGACAAACAGACAAATGCTCATATCTTGATATTGGGCAGTCAGTTCAAGGAAGGACTGTTTGGCTAGCTCCTGGACTCTAATCTTATGATTCACATTCCCCTAATGCTTCGCTAAGATCACTACTTATCACATGCCTTGGGCCTTTGGAATTGCTTGAGCTGAAATCTCAAAGACAAATATGCAAATGCACATGATCTGGTTTACTATAAAATTGGAAGTGAGGTGAATCCTCTACATTACATGCTCTCCCTCAAGTAGGCCACTTAAAGTTACAGCTATGGAGAAGATATGGAGGGACATCCCTGGTGGTCCTGTGATAAAGGTTCGCTCTGCCAATGCAGGGGACACGGGTTCGATCCCTGGTCCAGGAAGATTTCACATGCCAAGTGGCAAATAAGCCTGCACACTGAGACTACTAAACCCAAGTGCTGAAACTACTGAAGCCAGTGTGCCTAAAGCCTGTGCTCCACAGCGAGAGAAGCCACCTCAATGAGAAGCTTACCCACCACAAAAAAGAGTAGCCCTCACTGACTGCAACTAGAGAAAGTCTGCACCCAACAACGAAGACCCAGGGCAGTCAAAAATAAGTAAACAATAATTTTAGAAAAAGAAAATATGGAAACTTGAGAAATGTTTTGATGGAACATTAAATAAAAAGAATAAGAATCAAATTTGTCTTTAACTTACGATGACAAATATGTAAAGAAAAATAGATTAAAAAATAGATAAATAGTTACACTGGGGGAAAAGATGATAAAGAATTTTACCAAAGTTCATAGTAGCTGCTTTAGGATGCTGAGTTATGAGTAATTTTTTTTCTTTTCTATATTTTTTGCAAGATAATTGTATTACTTTCATCAGTTAAAAAATTTATATAGAATCCTTTTTTAAAGTTGTAACCTGATTAGGGGTAGAATCCTTTTATCATTTTTTGCTTTAAATGTTTGCTTTATTACTTTTAACCTTGCTAGCCTACAAATTTAAAAACATAGCTTAAACCATACTATCCCAGAAAATGAAAAAGATTATGGTTATCTGATTTACTTGGATCTTGCTCTGATAGCTCAGTTGGTAAAGAATCTGCCTGAAATGCAGGAGACCTCAGTTAGATTCCTCGGTTGGGAACATCTGCTGGAGAAGGGATAGGCTACCCATTCCAGTATTCTTGGGCTTCCCTTGTGGCTCAGCTGATAAAGAATCTGTTTGCAATGCAGGAGACCTGGGTTTGATCCCTGGGTTGAGAAGATCCACTGGAGAAGGGAAAGGCTACCCACTCCAGTATCCTGGCCTGGAGAATTCCATGGACACTATAGAGTTCATGGGGCACAAAGAGTCAGACATGACTGAGCGACTTTCACTTTCAATACTGAACTAGAGTTTTGCAAAATCGGTTTAAACTCAATTTAAACCACTTTTTGAGACCAAGGCTTAAGTCTAACTTCACTAAATTATAAACTGTTGAAGCCTCCTGGCTGAGTCCCAGTTTGATTCAGCTCTAAGCTGAGTGCAGAAGCAAAAACCGGGCTGCCACATTTTTAGACCACAGCTGCCCCGAGAGATGGCTCCAACCCTAGCTATCTAGCTTGGAATGAGTAGATGTTAGCTATCTTCCAGAAAAAATACAGGCCTGAAGCTTCTGCTAACTCCTACACAATTATACCCACAGTCAGGAAAGCATTCAGAAAGAAAAAGATAATAAAATCAGACTCTTTAAGTGTTTTCCTGTGCCCCCGCCCCTGCCTTGGGCAATCTCTTTACAGAGTAATTCCTTTGACTTTTGGCCTCTGTAAATTCTTATTCTGAGCCAGTCTTCCCTCATCTCACATCCAATCATTGCAGAATGTGTCCAAATGAGTGAAAACGTGTATTTCATCTCCAAGAAATTTTCTTGTGAAACTTAAACAGAAAAGACTCTGGTCAGTTTGTTCTCCAGCTTTCCTCAAACACTCACCATGGATTTCCCACATCTCTCAGTCAGTTTAACATAAATTCTTACTAGAACTGTGTCAGTCCCCATTAATAAACATGGCTCCTACATACAAATTCAATCACTTTATGAAATCTAATATGTCAAATGGCAAAACCATAAAATAGAAAGTTTATGTAATTAGAATATTAAACAACTGTCACTCAGTTATAATACAGCCAATTCCACAGCAGCAAATGGCCTCGTTAATATGGAAAGGAACAGGATTCAGTCAGCTTTATTGCTTTGTCCATCAGTCACCCATGAGGGTGGTTCTAAGAGCTGAACTTGATTCTAGGAAAAGTTCTGCCCTAAGGGAAAAAAAGAAAGGAGTGGGTAACCAAGTTTATAAAATGTCAAGCCAGAATTTTAACTATTTGCCTACTGCCACTTGAACTTTATTTGTTAGATGCTGTACCTCCTCCACTCAGGCGTTCCAGGTGGTACTAATGGTAATGAACCCACTTAGCAATGCAGGACAAATAAGAGGCAAGGGTTTGATCCCTGGTGTCAGGAAGATCCCCTGGAGTAGGAAATGGCAACCTGCTCCAGTGTTCCTACCTGGAGAATCTCATGGAAAGAGGAGCTTGGCAGGCTATAGTCTATATGGTCGCAAAGAGTCAGACACTCCTACCTCCACCCAGAGCTGTGTGTCAAGACTTCAAGATTGCAGAGTTGGCCTGGGATTTTCCAGAAAAGGGTAAACTTACACATCAATGTTCATAGCAGCATTATTCCCAGTAGCCAAAATGTGGAAACAACCCACGTATTCATCAACAGATGAAAGATAAACAAAATGTGGTAGATACTTCCAAGGGAATGTCATTTGGCTGTAAAAATAAATGAAAACACACACAATAGGACAAATATTATATGATTTCACTCATGTAAGACACCAAGGATAGGCAAACTCATAGAGACAGAAGATCAACTGGAAGTTACCAGAGCCTGAGGGTGGGGAGAAGGCAGAGGTTTTGCCTAAGGGGTAGAGTTTCTGTTTAGAATGATCAAAGAGTTCTGGAAATGAATGGTGGTGATGGCGGCACAACAGTCATGCATATACTGAAAAGCTATTGAATTCTACACTTGGAAACTATTAAAATGATCAATTTTGTTTTGTATATATATATATATATATATATATATATATATATATATATATATTTTATCTTTNTATATATATATATAGTTTATCGTAACAAACACCTTAGAAAACAAAGGCTTGAAAGATCACATATTCGGATAAAAAGAAAATGAACACAACTTAACTCTGTACAGCACATTTCTATCCCTCTGCAACACTTTTCTCATCTTTTCAGTCTTCCTTAGCAGAATTTCTTCAAGACTCTATGTAGGATTTCTTATTTTGAAGGTAAGAAGACTAAAGAATAATAAATTACCCAATAAGTTGACCCCAGGTAGGGTAGTCAAATGAGGACACCCTTATTTCCACTTTATCTTTCAGCCCAATGACCTGTATCACATAACTTCAAGATTATGAAACACATATCTTATGCTATAAAGAAATAATGTGTATCCCTAATTTCAGTTTTGTTTCTCTGCTTTGCATATAGCCAAAGCCCACAGAAGGATGACAGTCAGCCATGTACTCATCACATGCTCAATAAGCAATTTTTCATCATTAAAAGCAATTTATTATTCACATATCAGATACCAAGCTAGGTGATACAATTAGTGAGTTAAACAGTTCAGTTCTGACTGATGTTAGAATCTGAGAAAAATAAAACTCATGCAGAAAAGAGACACAAAACAACCAAATAGAGATGCCTTGGTTTTATTATTTGAAGAAATACAAATGATAATTCCTTAGCAACAAATTATTTGAGGGAAAAAAATGGTGGTTGGGAGAGGGCTGGTTTCTAAAGAGATTACTGATGATCTATAAGGATCAAAAAGCATGAGAATTTAAAAGATTCTTGTCCAAATCTATTTTTTACAGCTTTTCAGGGCTGAAGACGTGTTAGCTAATAAAGAGGCATTGGACTTGTTGACATGGGAAGGTTTTCATGTCTGGTTCTCACTCACTGAAACATGAGTTTCAGAACTCTATATACTCCTTTCACCCAGACTTTCAAAGCAATGTTTTTTCTAAGGTTGGTTCTAACACCTCACAATGAATCAGAGCAGCATTTCCCAAAGCGTTCTCTGGGGAATGTGAGACGGACCTCAAGCAAAGGGTTCTGGGTTCTGTGGTCAATTAGTTTGGGAAATTCTGCTTAAAAAAAAAAAAAAAAACTCCCACTGGAAGATTTACTATACACTTGAGCATTTAAACATCTTCCCTATAAAAGCAGAAGCCATGCTTCGCCTTCTCTGTGCTTGCCTGTGGGCAAAATCTACTTTCTGGCCACACTGGGAGGCTTGGCCATGGGACTTGCCTTTGCCAGTAGAATACTAGCAAATATTTTGTGAAAGTGTTAGTTGTTAAGTCATGTCCAACTCTTTGCCACCTCATGGACTGTAGCATGCCAGGCTCCTCTGTCCATGTAATTCTCCAGGCAAGAATACTGGAGTGGGTTCAGTTCAGTTCAGCCACTCAGTCGTGTCCAGCTCTGCAACCCTATGGACTGCAGCATACCAGTCTTCCCTGTCCATCACCAACTCCTGGAGCTTGCTCAAACTCATGTCCATCAAGTCAGTGATGCCATCCAATCATCTCATCTTCTGTCATCCACTTCTCCTGCCTTCAGTCTTTCCTAGTATCAACATCTTTTCCAATGAGTCAGCTCTTCTCATCAGGTGGCCAAAATATTGGAGATTCAGCTACAGCATCAGTCCTTCCAATGAATATTCAGGACAGATTTCCTTTAGGATGGACTGGTTTGATCTCCTTGCAGTCTAAGGGACTCTCCAGAGTCTTCTCCAACACCACAGTTCAAAAGCATCAATTCTTCAGTGCTCAGCTTTTTTTTTTTTTTTAATTGAAGGATAATTGTTTTACAGAATTTTGTTGTTTTCTGTCAAACCTCAACATGACGGTCCAATTCTCACATCCATACACAACTACTGGAAGACCATAGCTTTGACTATACAGACTTTTGTAGGCAAAGTAATGTCTCTGCTTTTTGATATGCTGTCTATGTTTGTCATAGCTTTTCTTCCAAGGAGCAAGCATCTTAATTTCATAGCTGCAGTCACCATCTGGTCTGGCATGAGTAGCCATTCCCTTCTCCAGGGGATCTTCCTGACCCAGGGATCAAGCCTGGGTCTCCCACATTGCAGGCAGATTCCTTGCAGTCTGAGACACCAGGGAAGCCCCAAATATTATGTAGACCATACCTAAGCAGAAGCTTTGGATGTGCTTGAATAATTTGGGTCAATTTCTTTGTTCCTCCCCTCTGCCACAAGAAGAATGTGTCCCAGATAAGGACAGCTGGTTCAACCTAAGTCCTAGAACGAAAACAAAAGTGGAACTCAGCAGAGCCAAGTCAAGTCAGAGCTGACCTATATACCTAGAAGCAAAAAAGTAACATTAGGAGAAGATTTCTGGTCTGAAGACAAAGGAGAAAGTCTCCGAAAGGGCAAGTCTGACCCTAACTGCCAAAATATTAAACAGTGTTCAGGCACTTGGTGGTTCAGGGAACTGCTACAGGAAGACATTTGAAAGTGAACAAGACAGAGGTGGCAGCCTTGAAGAGTCATTCTTTCTAGGAAAGAATCAGAAACATAGAAAATGAGCCATGTGCCTTGGAGATGCAGCAATGAGGATAGAAGAATATAAGAACGTAAAAACTAAGAAATTTTTAGAATTTCTATAGAAACAGCATCTCGGCTGATTCCAGTCAACCCCACCACCAATATTATGCTTTATGGATGCTGAACTTTATTACCAAAAATGAGATGCAGAATAGTTTCTTATGGAGAGAAAATTTGCCCACAAAATGCCTGGGAATCAAAAAAATCCAACACACTGTATGTAAGACCACTGTAAAAAGAAAACAAAATTGTAAAAGATACTTCAGTTAATAAAAACGCTCCCTGAAAAATCCAACCATGAAGCAGAGACACATATAACACAATACTGATTGAGTATTGAGATTATACTGATTGAGACTGAGTTACTTTCAAATAAACACACATGTACATATATTCAAAAACAAAAACTAAAAATGGACAAGAAACAGGAAGAAATAGAGTTCATTTTACTAAGGAAAGAAAGAAACAGAAAAGACAAAAGTATCTCCGTAACTACATGATGTCCAAGGGAGAATAGATTCAAATATAAATTAAACACATTATAAAACAGAACAAATGAGTAAATGGGTTAGTGATGCTGACAGTCAAGGGTCTAACTATAAAGACATAAAAATGGAATGGGGAACACAGGAAAGAATGTGGGTTTGGATTGGAATTGACAGTATCAATATCAACTCACAATATCATTAATAATTGCCTAAATGTTTTAAATTCTAAAATCAGAGGACTTCCCTGGTGGTTCAGTGGCTAAGTCTCTGAGCTCCCAATGCACGGGGCCCGGGTTTGACCCTTGGTCAAGAAACTAGATCCTGCTGCAAATAAGAGTTTGTGTGCTGCAACTAAAGGTCCCACATGACACAACAAAGACCCAGTGCAGCCAAATAAGTAAATACATAAAAATAATTTTTTTTTAAGAAAAATACATAAAGTCAATTACACTCCAGTTAGCTGTGAGCACAGCTGGCACCAAAGTCTTGGTATCTAAGATTCATTCACAACTAAAAGGAACCAGGGATCTCTGGAGAAATGACTGACTCCAGGACTGGGGCAGAGAAGGTAAAGATGAGTCTGGAATATTTTATTGTGCAGAAAGAAGGAAAGCTCTCACCAAAATGATAGAAATCTGTCAAAAGCACACAGGAGCCCCCTTGAAAGTGTTCCCATTGGCCAAATCTGAGGCAATTTGAGCATCAGAACAAATGGATGATAATCCACTTAATAAATAGGAATCTGTGAGTAATGGATAAAAAAAGAGAGAGAAGGGAAAAGAAGGTCCTTCCATTAAATAGAAATGTGAAAGGAGTAGGGTGCACTCTGGATTTAAGCTTCCACCCCTCCCTTTACCCAGGCAACCTTGTCTGATGACAGACAATTTGACAGTGGCCCCAGGGAGCAGAAAGAAGCACCTCATTGACCACACGGGTCAGAAAGACAGACTTCTCCAGGGAACTCATTACAGTCAAGAGGAGCCTTCATAAATCTGGAAAGGGGGTGAAAAAGTGAAGTAACCAAAGGTTACAGACTATGAGGTGCTGATAAGACCTGGTGACAGGAGCGTGGAGTCTCAGCCCTGCTGCCAACAGAAAAGAGAAAGAGTTCTGATAAAGAAACTAAAGACTACTCATCAACTGAGGAATCCGGGAAGCCACAGAGCAAGGTTAGAGTTACAGAGCATAAGCTAGGTGACTTCCCCTCTTGAATTATCACAGACATCAATCGTCCGTCAGGGATCTTTTTCCTACTGCTCCTGAATGCATCCTCAGAATCTTTCTCAACACAGTTACGCACTAGCTTTTTATCCAAGGCAAAGGACAACTTTTCTATGTATGTGAGAGCTTTACAAAGTTGGTAGTAGAAAGGGGAAGGAAAAGGAAGAGGAGCCTGAGCGCTGGGTCTCAATTCAGCACCCATGTTGGTGACAGACCCAAATCAGGGACATACTGAGTAGAAGTACATTTTAGAGTTTACAACCCAAACAACTACTAAAATTTTAACATTAGAGCAGTTTGGTGCTTTAAAGGTCAATTCCTTTCCAGTTATAAAGAAGAATTATTTCTCTAAGCAGTCTGAACTATGGAATGTCAGAAAAAGCACACCAAACTTTTACTAAATCTGCCTGTGGTGTTGGGAATGTTTCTAGTCATCTACTACTACTACTAAGTCACTTCAGTCGTGTCCGACTCTGTGCAACCCCATAGATGGCAGACCACCAGGTTCCCCCGTCCCTGGGATTCTCCAGGCAAGAACACTGGAGTGGGTTGCCATTTAACCGAAAGCCAATCAGAATCTCCTGTTGAGCTTCTACACCTCCACTTAAGAAATCAGAAGTTTAAGACTCACACACATAGAAAACAGACTTGTGGTTGCCAAAGGGGAGAGGGGCACTGGGGAAGGGATAGATTGGGAGTTTGGGACAAGCAGATGCAAACAGCAAGATCCTACTGTAGAGCTCAGGGAACCATATTCAATATCCTATCATAGATCATAACAGAAAAGAATACATGAAAGAATATGTATATGTTATAACTGAATCACTTTGCTGTACAACAGAAATTAACATAACGCTGTAAATCAACTATACAGTACTTTGATAAAATAAAATTTTAAATAAGAAATAAGCAGCTAAGACCATGGGGGCTCCCAGGGACTTAAGATTCCACCAGTTGTACCACGTTCCCTAAAATCATGGGAGGCAGGACTTATTAGCTACAAGCACTAGTATCTTAGGGCAATAAAATCAGAATAATGCAAACAAATTTTAAAGTTTTCATAATAAGAAAAGGCCAGACTGGGCCCCATCTCTCTCAAGCCCAGTTTTCTAGTCCTCAAAGCCCATAATGAATCGCACTGCTTCTCTAAGATTACAGACTTTCCTACTGAAAGCTTGGTTCAATGAGTTAGTATGAAAATTGTCAAGCAAGTTTTTCTGTAAAGGCCTGGATAGGAAATATTTTCAGTTTTGTAGGTCATGCAGTCTCTACCTCAACTACTCACCTCTGCCCTACAAAGCAGAAGCAGCCTAAATAAATAAATGGTTGTAACTGTGTTCTAGTAAAACTTTATTAACAACTGGCATTGGGCTAGATTTGGTCCAAGGCCATTTTGCTGAGCCCTCATGACTGTTTGCTCAGTGTTGAGTCCAGATGAATAGCTGCCACAATTTCACCCCCAGGCCTGGAATGAGACTTTTCCTTCTGAAAAGTCAGGCTTGAGAGAGAAGGGGCTACAGTCTTGTCTTTTCTTACTATGAAAACTTCAAAATTCTTTTACATTATTCTGATTCTACTGCCCTAAGATACTAGTATGTGTAACTAACAAGTCCAGCCTCCTGTGACTTTAGGGAGCATGGGACAACTGGTGGAATCTTAGGCCCCTTGGAGCTTCCGTGGTCTTATCTACTTATTTCTTACTTACTTAGTAATTTAAAAATTTATTTTACTGAAGTATTGTAGAGTTGATTTCCAATGTTGTGTTGATTTCTATTGTACAGCAAAGTGATTCAAAGTGGTTCCTTTGTTTAATCTTCAAGGGAATGTTTACGTGCTATTGGCTACACCACTGCCTTCTGAGTTCTCATTTACAGAACGTTATGGGGACCACTGAAGGTGAGCTAACCAGCAACGTGTTGGCACAAAGAGGATCTGGAGGCTCCACTGAAAACACTCCTAGTACACAGTTAAAATGTCATCACTGGAGATGCATTTTTGCCCTCAACCTTCCAACTTGAGTTTGCTGGAAAAGTTCACATTTGCCTTTTCATTCCTCACCCTGTGTTGTGATGGCTTCACGCCTTTAGCAGGGGCCGTATTTAAATTGTCAGGAGATGTCAACAAGTCGTGAGGGACAGCCTCACACTGGCAGCAATTACTAGAGGGCAGTGATCAATGGGGGTCTTTTGTTCGCATCGCAGGATCACCATCAACTCAGGAAGTAAGTGTCCTGGCGGTTTAGGCGAAAGCTGAAATGGACAAGCAGTTTCACCCTGGCTGCTCATAAGCCACAGACCTACATTTATGCCATTAATTACTCCTGCCCAAATAACTGGGAGAGGGGGAGTGTTACCCTCCACCCTCTGCAGTCTACAAGAAGAGGGGGTGGCCAGGCTCACAGAGGTTCTATTTACAGGGCCAGGAAATGCATCCTTCTTGCTTTCCGGGAAAGGGTGATAGACTTACTCTGCTGAGATTCCTCTGTAAACAAAGCAAGACCACGTGATAGCCACTTGGTAATGAAGGACTGAAAGCTTGGTCATGTTTTTTAACTCCAGAGATTATATTTAACTGACATGATGACCTGACAAATTACTCCGATGTGAAGAGACACCCTTTATGATCCATAATGCCCATGTTGACTTGCTCTTTTTTCTTGCCTTTTTGATTTTTTCCCCACTTTCTTGCTTTCTAGTCACACGCTTTGTGCAAAAGTATGTCAAGTTGAAAGTTGAGAGAAAGGTCCATTGTGATCATCATCCAACCCTAATTACCATAAAGAACATAAGTACTTAGAATGAAGTTTTTCAGGAGCAAACAGTCAAAAATCTCATTTCCACATTAATTTATTGTTTCTGGATCTTCCCATAATATTCACCTAGTTCAATGCCACCTCCTCACGAAGCTTTGCCCCATCTAAAAGCTAAAAGCAATATCTCTTGCCTCTGAGCTTCTGTAGGAATTCTTCTGCATCTTCCCAATATGCCCTGTGCAGGCTCTCTTTATGCTTCGATGTGAATGTGCACATCTTCCCCACCTCATCTGCCTCCTCTGGGGCAGGAATCAAATCCCATCCACCCTTGCAGTCTCCATAGCACCCAACGGTGCCTCAAATGAAGTCAGGGCCAGACAAATATGTCATGAATGAGCAAAGTAGCTACTGTCTCTGTCTCTGGAACTCCGGGGACCAACATCAGCATGAGTATTTGGCTTTATAAGTCATGATGTTATTGCATGGGACTTCCCTTCTGATTAAGATTCAAAGAATACAAAAGACCTCTGCTTCCTTGATAACAAGAAAATTTCAGGCAAAATCAACATCAACTGGCTTTTCTGTAGGGCTAATTGAGGAGCTATGGGAACAAGGAAGGCTTGATGAATCCAATTCCAGACAGAAATGGTGTCACGGCAGATAGGAAAGCAGAATGTCATTTGTGAAATGATCCTGAATTACATTCTCACTGGTGCACCGTAGAGTCCTGCCTTCAGAACAACACTGGGCTCTAAAGTCACCTAGAGGATGTGGGGGAAGCAAAGTGAGTTGATTCAACAGGGATCCCTCTGATCTCCTTGGCAACTGCACCAGAAACCCCTCTGCATATGGGGTAGTTTCTCACCCCCCAGAAGAGCCATCTCAGAGAATTCCCGCCAAATTCCGTAGGATGGAAACCTGGTGTGCTGCCTCCAGATGAGAATAGATAGTGATGAATGAGGCCCTTTTCCAGCGAGGCTCTCACTGAGGAAGTACGCTTCTGAGCGCTGACACCATCTCCCCGGATCACTGAGTAGCACTATTCCACAGGGGCCCCAAGCAATGGAAAGAACATCCAGCCAGAGGAATGTTTCCCATTTAAAAATTGGCTTCGTGGAGAGGTAATTATGTCCTAAGGTAAATTTTAAGTATAAGAAAGGACAGCCATTTCCATACATGAAATTACGCCATTTAACTTTATAATCATATCTTTCCTCAAGCAGTTAAGTTAATTTTTAGATGAAGGGCTTAACCATCTGTTTTTACTACGTGAAATTTCTTATTCTGTAACTTTCGCAGCTATTGGTCTTTGTTTCTATGTGAAAAATCATAGAGATTATCAGGAATGTAGTTTCAACCATTCAGCCATATCTACAGGGTTTGCAGATTTATGACAGAAGGGAGACACTTCTTCCCCAAAAGAGTTTGTGGTCAATAGATTCCTTGGGCCACTCAACTGTAGCAAGTCCCCTTTGTGATGTTTTTCTTGGCACATAGGTTTGGCATAACCTGAATTGAAAATAACTATTTCTGACTTAGTACATACAAAGAAAATGTGCCCATCTCTGGCTCAGTTTGCAAACCTGTAAAGTAAGAATAGCAACATTTACTTGTGCCACAAGAAAAGCTGCCGTTTAGTGTTGAAATTTGTATTTTATAATTATGAAATGAAACTAAATGATAAAAAGGTATTACTGCTGTTATAGGTAAGATGCCAAAAGAATGCAAGATGTGGGAAAACAGGCTTTATTTATGTACAAAACAGATGACTACGCCCTGTGGACTTTATTCAGAGAAAAAACATGGGGAGATTAAGCAAAATTATTTTAACTAGTAGAAGATGGAAGAAAAACAGTGGTGACATAAAACTTTGGCTGAGTCTTCCTGCTTTGGGAGGATCATAGGAATTTCCTCAGATTGGTCAACATGACAAGTCACACATCTTCATCTTCTATTTCTGACAAAATGAGTTGGACTCTAGTAAAGATTTATTCTTAATGGTGGTAGCAGGGACAGTGGTTCTTGACCTGTTTTATCCAAAGGTCCCTCTGAACATCTGATTAAAAACTTACATCCCTTTAAAATTCACATTTTTTTTTTGTTGCTCTTCAGTTGCTCAGTTGTGTCCAACTCTTTGCAATCCCATCATCTGTTGCACACCAGGCTTCCCTATCCTTCATTATCTCCCTGAGCTTGCTCAAACTCATGTTCATTGAATCAATGATGCCATCCAGCCATCTCATCCTCTGTCACCCTCTTCTCCTCCTGCCTTCAATCATTTCCAGCAGCAGGATCTTTTTTAAGGGGTCAGCTCTTCATATCAGGAGGCCAAAGTATTAGAGCTTCAGCATCCTTCCTTCCAATGAATATTCAAGATCGATTTCCTTTAGGATTGACTGGTTTGATCTCCTTGCAATCCAAGGGACTCTCAAGAGTCTTCTCCAACACCACAGTTCAAAAGCATCAATCCTTTAGCACTCAGCCTTCTTTATGGTCCAACTCTCACATCCATACATGACTACTGGAAAACCATAGCTTTGACTATATGGACCTTTGTTGGCAAAGTAATGTCTCTGCTTTTCAACATGCTGTCTAGGTTTGTCATAGCTTTTCTTCCAAGGAGCAAGCGTCTTTTAATTTCATGGCTGCAATCACCATCTGCAGTGATTTTGGAGCCCAAGAAAGTAAAGTCTGTCACTGTTTCCATTGTTTCCCCATCTATTTGCCATGAAGTGATGGGACCACATTTGATGATCTTTTGTTTTTTGAATGTTTTGAGTTTTAAACCAGCTTTTTCACTCTCCCCTTTCACTTTCATTAAGAGGCTCTTTAGTTCCTCTTCACTTCCTTTCATAAGGGTGGTGTCATCTGCCTATCTGAGGTTATTGATATTTCTCCCAGCAATCTTGATTTCAGCTTGTGCTCCATCCAGCCCGGCATTTTGCATGATGTACTCTGCATATAAGTTAAATAAATGGGTGACAATGTACAGCCTCAATGTACTCCTTTCCCAATTTGGAACCAGTCCATTGTTCCAGGTCCAGTTCTAAAATTCACAGAGGCACATCCTAATAACCTCAATTATAATGGTATCATCTAGTAGAGAATACTTCAGTGGCTGGCATGGTGTTAAGTGCATTTTCCTGTTTAATCTTCACACTAACCCAGTGAGGTGGGTATCATTTCCCCCATCTTACAGGTGACTTTAGAAGCTTGGAGAGGTTGAGTTACTTAGCCTCCCATGAAAAAATTTGCTTAGTATTGTAGGGATTCCCAGACTTTACTAAAGTCCAACTGTGTACCACCAAGCAGGACCCCAGGTTAAGAACCTGCCCCCCAGAGACAGAACAGTTGTATACAGGGACTCTTCAAGATGTGACGGAGGATGTCGTAAATCAAAGCTCATTCTAAAACATCAAAAACACCACCATAGATGTGTCTACATACAAGCACACATACATGTCTATATGTATGTATGAATTATCATGTCTAGGACTCACCGATTATTATTTTGGATGCTGCTCTCTAAAGTTGATTGAAACTGATGACCTGTCTCACCTCTATCCAGCTTTGTTACCTGATAAGATACTATTATGAGGTGTTTACACCCATCCCCCAACACACACACACACTCATCAAACAAAAACTACATTTCAGCTACCAGAAGCTCCAGCATTGACCCTGGGGAGGTGTCAGATAAAGGGCTCCCAACCAACAGACAGATTCACAGTTCCTCCACTGACATTGATAATGAATAAAATATTACCCTGGGCCTTGAAGCCTCTCTCAGACCCATTACTGATGACCCTCCCTGTCACTGGGCTCCTCTAGGAGCTGGTGTTTAATCATAGGCGTGCAATGACATCAGGGGACTGATGCTGGTTCCAGGGAAGGGGTGGTTAATGTTAAGTGCCACTGAGGAATCCGGTGAGCCATCTCCAAGGGACCTGACAGCCTGCATCTTTCGGCAGCCAGTATCCAGGTGAGGCAGAACCTATAGCAGAGACTGGCCCTGGACCCCACGTCCACACAGGCTTGCTAAACAGCCCTCCAGCCTCCCATCAGTCTTTCAAAAGGAGGGTCAGCCTGAAAGTCAGTACTACCTGCAGGCTTCCAGGATATCTGCTCAAACGCAGAGCAGCTTCAGGAAGAGAGCGCTGGCCATTGGGGTGTGTTTTCCCCTCTTCCTTCCCAACAAGAGACTTTGAAATTTAGGTGGTAAGCCAAGAGTCCTCTCCAAACATCAGGAGTTGTCAAAAGAAGTTATCCAGTCCTCCTATTGTGGGAATCAGTAAAGAGTTGACTGCTACCCTGAAGGGTGAGTTTTCTAATTAGCATGGAACTGAATTGTGTCATAACCATGTGCTGATCCCTTACCCAAATTTGGTGGCCTGACCCCTGGCCAAGGGAAAAAAGTTAATGTTTAAAAAATATATATCCATTAGGAAATATCAGAGAGAGAGCATTGTGGAGTGTCTTTAAACTACAGTGAATGAAAAGTGCTTTGGTGCCATTTCATCCAGCATGAAAAAGAAAATATCGATCTAAAGCCAAGATACTTTTTTAAAACACCATCCGGGAGTTATTTACCACCCGCCAACTTTCCAAACAAATCAGTTGTTGATTTGTTTGTTCATTACAGAACCAGACACATCTGGCCACTGAAAGCCATCATATGGTGGTGGGGTGAAAAAAGAATTCAAAAATAGAGCGAGCTAAAGACCAAAACACGCTGCAAAAAAGTTCAGGGCTCAGGCACACCTTCCAAGTCGTGTTATTCTATGCTATTCACACCACTTTCCTTATTTATGTAAAACAATTTCTGTTTTCTTTTCCAGAAAGAATGCTGCCAATCGCCAGAGGCAGACATGTTTATCAAGCTGTGCATCTCGCAGTCTGACATAAAATCTGTGGCCTTTGGTACAGCTGAAAAACACTCTGTCAACACCATGGAGAGAGCAAGCCCGTGGCTCTGGCCTCTACCCAAGGAGTGCAGGGGAAACGGACAAAAACTTGACTCACAGCCAAAAATTACAAGATGAGGGAAAGGCAAACTTGAGGCGAACAAGCCTTTTCCATCGAGTCTGTTTAACATCTCGTGTAAGCATCCAAACCACAAATCGGTCAGTGCTTAGGTGAAAAGACAAGTTTTTCTCCCTTTTGGAAAGCTATTTTGCTTAAGCTTCTATGAATACATCAATTATATTAGCCCTGAAAGTGTCTGTCAGTGTGATGTTAAAAGGTCCACTATTTTACAGACTGCCCACTTCAGAAACAAAAAACCCTTCAAACTCCTTGCCCTGAATTGCTTGGGCCAAAAAAGAGCTCCAGGGGAAAAAAAGTATAAACTCGGCCAGACTGAGAGAGAGAAGAGCCACTGGTTTTAAGTAAACTTGTATTAATATTTGCCAACTTAATAAAACCCCACCAGCACTTGCGTGCCTTCATGTTCTTCAACAAGTCAGGAAAAGCACTTTTGTGACAGAAAGTGTGAGACCAAAGAGAAAGTTGTCAAAGAGCCCCCACCCCCTCCAGCCCAACTGTGCTTGGAAGTTTGGGGAGCCAAGCTTAACAGAAGAAAAGACCAGCCCCAGGAAGACAGTCCTGAGCTTTCCTTCAAGGCAAGTGTTTGGATCCTCAGAGAAGGCATCTACCATAGCCAGATACCACACCCAAAAAGCATTGTGTCAAGAGAAGCAGTTCACAGGCCTTTGCATAGAGATAGAAAAAATACATATAATGACAGCTCATAATTGTGCGACTTCCAATGGACTGTATTATTACCTAGTGCTCATCGGTCAATTGCAATCACCCCTGGCTAAATTTCCAGAAGTGGAGCCCTCTCAGAGCTGTTTTCATCATCATGTGTTCCTCTATCCCGGCCTCTTCCAGCCATATCTACCCTCGATCTTCACCACCCTCTGTTGCTTTCGTTGGCAAACCCGCCTGAAATGGGAGAGTTTGAATCCTTCATGCTATGTGCATAGCCAACATTCCACAAGATTTATGTCATGAAAGCCTGAAAAAATGACAAATGGTGGGAAAGAGGGCCAAAAGGGGAAGTAAAAATAAATCCAACTATGATTTAACCAAAGGTGGCCCCATACCTATACCCAGTGGGTCCCATGAGATGCTAAGGGGCACAGGTTCAACAGGACAGAAAGAAAATGCTTTATGAGTATCTCCATAATGTTCTTGTTTCCCATTCAAAATCTCTTTAGAAAAATTTACTTTTCACCCTTAAGTCATAATCCACTTGTGGCAAAATTGTATCCACACACCTAGACTGAGCAAGTGGATGACTAGGCATGAGGAGGGGCAATTCTTTTCTAAGATGTTTACATCTATTCTCTAAAAAATAAGCAGAGGTGATTGCCAGCTGTGACTACAGTCATCGAAGGCAAGTTCCCCACCTGAGGGGTGAGGATGACCACACTGGAGGGCAACTTTTCCATACAATAGTCTATGTGTCTTGGTCACATTTAATAAGAATACTGCAACATTCACCTTACCAAAGGTCACCAACTTCAGTAAACTATGGCCACCATGTGATGGAATACCATCCCAACACTAAAACTTATTCTTATGAAGAGCTTTATACATATTAAAATGCTCTGAAATTACATTAAAAGGATAGCAGCAAGATGGACAAGTGCATTTGCCATATTGTAACAATTATAGGAACAATCTGCCTGTGAGAACTGCAATATCCCAAATTCTGAATGGTGGTCATCTCTGCATACTGATATTATAGATGGTTTTTATTATTTTCTATACTTTGGATCATCTAGGTGCTCTATAACAAGTAGGGATTCATTTTATAATTTTTTTTTAATTTAGTAGAATAAAATCCCTAAAAGGCATCATCTACTTCTTTCAAACACCAGATTTTCCTTAATTCATGGCATGGGATCTAGGATTCTCCTTTCTAAAGCTTTTTAAAATGACAATGTAAAAAATACATTTCTGCTTTACAAACTATTTTCTTCAGTCTTTTCTCTGATATGTAAAAGTTCTGCTGAGCTTAACGGAAATTTGGGAGGAAATCTGCTACTGACTTTACACATGCATGTCTACTTTCTAGAGCTGGAACTCTCTAGAACCACATCCATGCATGCTAAGTCACTTCAGTCTTGTCCAACTCTTTGCAACCTCTGGCCTGAACTGTAACCCACCAGGCTACTCTGTCCATGGGATTCTCCAGGCAAGAATACTAGAATCAGTTGCATGCCCTCCTGCAGACGATCTTCCCAATCTAGGGATCGAACCTCCATCTCTTATGTCTCCTGTATTGGCAGGTGGGTTCTTTACCACTAGCGCCACCAGGCAAGCCTCTCTAGAACCACACTGTCCAATAAAGTAGACGCTAGCCACTTGTGGCTCCTGACCTCTTGAAATGTGAATTGAAATGTTCTGTGAATATAAAGCACCCACCAGATATTTGAAGATGTGGGGAGAAAAAAAGAGTATGTAAAATATGTTGTCAATAACTTGATACTGAATATACATTAAAAAGATATTTTGGAGATAATGAGTGAAATTAAAAATATAAAATCATTTCATGTTTAACCTTTATGTGGCCTCTAGGAAATGAAAAATTACCTGTGTAGCTCACATCATATTTCTATTAGACTTACATGATCTAAAAAAAGAAAATTCTGAAGAAGTCTGATCAATTATCCATCATCTTTCTGAGATACAGGATGTACATACAGACTGCTTGCCCAAGCCCCATCTATAGCCCCCATAAAATGTATTCCCTGCCCCTGGTTTAATTTGTACTACACTTTCAGTGGTCAAATAACTACCATTATTTCCAAGCACGGATGAGTTGAGGCCAACTCCAGGGCAACCGTACCCACCAGCTACACCTAAAGGAAATCTTTCCTGTCTTCAAACTGACACATATCTCAGAGTTCTCTAACTCCCTAACATTTGCGGTGTACAGCTTCTGTTCTCATGGATTCACTCACACATCTGTGTAACACTTCATTCAAAGGGTGCAGTCCCCATCTGCGACAGCCTCAAATCTCACCAAGTCCCCAAAAGCCAAGCCAAAGAGGCTTCCTCCAAGGGGTTCAAGGCCATCTCTCAAAGTGCCCCTCATATAAGGAGACTAAAAATGATTACTCTTCAAAAGGGCAGAGAAAATATGAAAGGAAGGATTATATCTGTCTGAACTGCCAAACCAAACTCTGAGGAACAGGTCCTCCAGAGAATGACTCAGACCCACATGATGTTTTCCAGGGATGGTGTTTTCACGGGAGGGGGAACTGTGTCTTCAGCTCTCTGGCCAAAGGCTACGCTAACTTTAATAGCTAGCCCACCTCACCACAATGTGGACCAAGAGGACCTTGTTCTCTCTGCTCAGAGCTGCATGCTCTCACTGAAGCAGTCATTAGAATAAATAAAACCCTGACTGTCAATATAAGGAGCAGAGTATACACTATCTTTTCAGTGCTGGGGAGCAAGGGGCTGAAGAAAAGAAAAAAGGAAAACAAACTGTGAGGTCTGTCAGTTCCCAGCCCCATCAGCCAGAAGTAATAAGTTACATTCTTCCATAGCGGGGTGCTCTCAGAAATGGCAAGTCTGTGATTCAGTCCCCTCCAGGACAGAGGGGAAAGAGCATACGCTAAGCACACGAACACACAACTCTGAAATCTCCACTTGTGATAGCTTTCTCCTTGTGCCTTCTGTTGTTTAAAAGAAAGACGAAAGGAAGAAAGAGAGAACGGCTTTTGGATAGGAGTAGGATAGCAATGAGAGGTGGGGAGCAGTGTGGAGGGGAAAGGCAGATCCCAGAATCCACAGACTGCAATAACTGTAGCCAGGTTCATGAGGCTTAAACCGAGTTAATAACTCCTGATTATTCCCTCCATGATGACTAACGCACAGCCCTAGCTCATCTACTGTGTGCATATTTTAAAATAATTTTCTGTAGAATTCTCTTTAATCCACCTCAGCAGACTCAACACCTTCATAAAACTAAAGCCCCTTTCTTTACAGAGGAAGAGCTTCAGTTCAAACTTTCCTCCAGGGATGAAACCCCAAAAGTCTAACTCCACCTGTGCCATGCTGCTGAGCTGTCATCATTTCCCCCCTGACATTTTTGGGCACAGCTTACAAATTAAAACGTTATAAGAAGTAAAACTATAAAATTAAAAGAACAATAAAGATCATAATTTGATTTTTTTTAACATTCTAATTATTAGGGCAGAATTTAAGAAGCAAAACCAACATTTAATTGCTTTAAAATATACTTCCCAAATCACTACATTAAAGGGTGTTATGGACGTGATTAGAGGAAAGAGGGCTGGCAGCACACAAGGAAGGATCGAATTTGAAGGAGAATTTGTTAATTTTTAAATGTCATCCAAGTAATTACAGTCATTATACCTCCCCATGTGCAGCAAAGAAGTAAAAAATACCAAGCTCTCACGCAAATTTTCCTATATATATACACGTACATTGTTCAAACATACAGTGAAACCAGATTTTAGACTTTAGCTCTTGCTTGCCAAGATTCACCTTAGAGCAAATATTTACTGCGGAGGTACAAAGTTTCCCTAGAGGAGGACCAAAATGGAAGCGTTTGCATACGCTAAGAGTACTTTATATGCGCAGGGGCCACAAAAGAGATATAGTTTAATAAAAACATTTATGGACTTTGAAAGCAAACACAATCCAAGAGGCTTCCATGTGTGGGGAAAGATGTTATTTCGAACACGTTTTCTCTTGAAGATACTTTGGTTGTTTGTAGTGAACAAGTCTGTTTCCTCTGAGGCCCCGGTAATCCGTATTGTAAAACATTTGCAGGACCAAATGAAAGAACTATCTGACACCGCCGTCAGAGGCAGGGGCAGAGATGTGGCTCTTTTCTTTTTCACCCAGACAGAAACTACAGAATTTACGAACGTCGCTTCACTAGGGCTCTCTAACCTAAACCATCCCCACCTCCTCCCCCACCGCGAGAATGTCTCTCTCTTAAATGCTTTCTTCTGCATTCTTTCACTCCATCAGGCTACCCCCTGTTCATGATCCCAGAATGAACTCGATGTTTGCAAAAAAAAAAGTAAAAGGGGCGCGGGGGGAGGAACACCCACTACTGTGTGTCCTCACTGTTTCAGTGCCTTTTGGCCTTCGCCTCCAATGCTTTCTCCGGGCCTTCGAGCCCACTAAGTATGCAAAGAAAGTTTTTAAAGTTAGCACTTCGCAAGTTTCATTTTATTTTGGTGGGCCACTGGGTGTTGGGGGGTGTGCAAGCCTGTTCCTCATTAATGCTTTTGTACTTGATTTCTTATGAATCTCAGACTGCATCCAGAGCTGATGACCAAATGGAATCTTAAAAGAAATAAGTCTACGCCATTTATAAGTCACACAAGTAGAAAAGGGAATCAACTCCGAGTTTGAAAAACTTTCCGAAAGACGTTGGGAGCCTTGCTGCTCTATCCTTGGGCTCTATCGCCCCCTGGTGGCGTCTCCGAAACATACATGGTCAAAGGTTCAGCTGGAAGGTTGAACGGTCCTGCCCTCCGCCTGGAGCAGCTCTCCGGTGCCAGCTGGGGTGTCCAGAAGGAGGGGGACAGGAGGGATAATAAACGTGAGGGGAAGGAACTTCTGGAAATACACCCAGTCAAAAGAGTTAAGGCTTCTCCACCCCCAAACAAAAATTCACTAGAGCTGGGCAAACAATGCAGATCCTAACAGTCGCTTCATTTTGCAGACAAGAAACAAAGACCGAGAAAGACTGACTTGATCGAGATGTCCGGTTGCTGTGGATTGGTCTCCATAACCCGGGCCACTCTGGTCTTTGGGGATGACAGGCTTGGGGATTCAAGCTGCCAGGAAAGATTGAGGAGAGTGGGCCTCACTCTGTTGGAAGCCACGAGGGAGTGATCAAAGGAGGGGGCAAGCGGAGCGACCGAGTTGTCATAGGCCTGAATTGTCCCCGTTACCGGGTGGGACTGGGTGGAGCGGCTCTCGGGCCACCTCGGCCCCTGGTAGGAACGCGCCGCGGCCCTGGGGCCCCGCCGCGGCCTGGCCCGGCCTCCTAGGCCCCGGGCCGGCAGGCGGGTGAGACAAAACAGGCCCGGCGGGCGGCGCTCCGGG
>SJYV01020496.1:2262677-2307356 GCA_006410875.1 Neotragus pygmaeus
GTGCGATGCGGGGTGTGGGGGAGGGGGGTGATTTACAGCCGCGCCGGGCGGACTCGAGCGAAATCACTTAGACTCCCAAGACTCAGACCGGAAGAGGCCCTGAAAGGGGAGAGAGGAACGGGGGTAGGAGGAGGCCAGCCTCCACTATCCGCGCGGGCTGGGCCCCGGAGACAGCGGCCAAGCAGCTTCCCGCTCTCTGCCCACCTTTGTGCCGGGAATTGAGCTCCTGGGGAAGCTGGGTATCCCTCGCCCCGGCGGACCGCTTCCTTGCGCTCCCGCCGCACGAGCTCCGGGCCTTTTCCACGCGGACACGCCTAGCCAGAGAACGCTGCTGTTCCTCGCACGCGGGGCGCCAAATTCGCACCTTTGGGCCTGCTTTTACGCGGTTGGAAGCAAAAGTAACTTATACGCTAGCTCCTAGAGGTCCCCAGAGAAGCCTAGGAACCCCTAGGTCCCACCTCTATTTAAACACAATTTGCTGCCGCTTCTTTTTTTTTTTTTTTTTTTTGGAGCTCAGAAAATAAACATTAAGAGAGCAGCGAGGCTATGCTTAGAAACTTAAGATTTTCTTCTAAATGACCCGAGAGTTTCGTTGCTGAGTTCTCTGCCTCTCCTCATCATTCTGAACACCTAAAAGAAATAAGCTCTCCCTAAAATTTTGGCTTTTCCATTAGCTTCTGTATGCTCTCTGATCAAACATCATTTGGGGGTGGGGGCGTGTGCAAATAGTAAAGTAAAATAAACGTACGGTTTCAACTTGAACTAAGAAATCCTAAGTGGTAGTTCTAAAGTAAAACGTAATTTTATTCAAATTTTGTACATATACTTGGCTGGCTGTGATGAGTTTTCCAACCTACAGCTTTATCACTAGAAAAGGGAGTTGGTAAAAACGTGCACAAGGAATACGGTATTAGGGTAGACAACTACTCACAGTTAGGATGCCCAACTGCGAGGGAGGCGTGAGTTCACCTGAGCACCCTAACCATTACTTTCTGCCCAAACAAAGTCGACAAAGCCAAGCAACAAAGTTAATGGAGCCCCCTTTTTGTAAGGTGAAGGCTATTTTCAGAAAGATTTTATAAAATAAATATGCCAACTTAAAATATATTTTTAACTGCTGATTGCGATTCTAAAATGCAAGATTAAGGGGTAAAGTGGTCACAAGTAAATGTACAACTGTCCTGCTTGTATAAAGGAGTAAAGAAAACAGTTTCCCAGGAAGAGAGAATCAACTTGTAAATGGCTTTACTTGTTACTTTTCTTGGATATTTTCTTCTATCCGCCCTTCTACCCTGTATCAGTACCATTAGTTCTAAGTCTGGTCTTGAAGTATGGGCAGCCAAACATCTCTATTCTTGATAAAAAGAAAAACATATATACTCATAAAGTCAAAGGCATCAGAAATGGAAGTCAGTACTTTCCAGGGTCCACTCCCCAAAACGACTGCGCAGGTTGGCAAAGGCTTGTGGATGGAAAGTCTTTTCTACCTGTAACTGAGACTCAAAAAGAATTGTTTTAAAAAGCCACGCTCCTCTAAAAGCAGCTTGATCCGACCTCAGCTCCACTGGTTCAGCCAGACTCATTGAGAAGTTTAGGTTCACCCTCAATCTCATTTTAATCCCTAGGAAGCCGAACACAACACTTCACCATCTTTTTACCCCTTTTATTCTTAACCTTTTCACCTCTCGTGGTGCTGTGCTTATGGTGCACACTTTAAGGAAATGTTGCTGCAAAAAAATTAACTGGATTAGTATTTTAATCAAAGAAAAACTTTCCTTGGACAAAAATCTCAAGAGGAAGTTTCACATCAAAGCAATGACCAACAAAGCTTATTTTCGTAATATGGAGCTCCTTAAGAGTGCTAGTACTTTCTCATTTCATTTAGCTATGAAATATAAAAGTGTTTGGTTTTCAATTTTTCTAAATTACTTGCGGAGTACAGGGATAGGCGGGATACAGAGATTAGAAGGCGATCCTTGTGCCATCTGGCGGTGCCACGCGGAATTTCGCTGAAGAAGCTAAATTTATCGACCATGTGTGCCTGGAAAGGCTTTGTAAATCTTGTCCTTTTTAAACCAAGGAGGGAAACAGCTTCCCTCTCCAAGGGTTAATTTGAAGACAGATTCCCTGTGTTGGTAAAAATGAGAGGAAAATCGTGTGCGATGGAAGTCCACCGTTACATGACATGGATTTCTAAGCTAAACCATCATATATGTGCACGACCTAACTCTTGGATTTTTAAGATGGATAATTATAGTCCAGTGACATAAAAGTTTGGGAACGGTGAAGGCAAACTGTGGGGTTGAACATTTTGCTGCATTTATTTACTGTGCAGGCGTCTGTGCAATATCCACCACTGAACACGTGAGGGCGCACTCAAGTCTATCCAGCCGCTGGTAATCTGATTCTTTCCTCATTTGCATGTATTGCCTTGATTGGCTGTTAGGCGTTTAAAACGTCAATTTTACGTCAAACATTTGTCAACCAATCAGCAACCTACTCCAGCGTGATTGGTTTCTACCCTATGTGTCAATCATCTGAAATTTGCATACCAGTCCGCTGGTCCCCAGAAGCTCGTCAGTCGCGTGTGGCTGCTGAAGAGAAAGAATCGGACGGAGAAGGATGAAAAATTTACTTTGTTCTAGCAAAGCGAAAGAAAAGTATTATTTTGCTGTTTATTTTTAAATAAATTTAAGTGTATGTTTATCTAATAAAATACATTCGATTAAACAAAAATAAGCAGCTATCAAAGCCTAGTTTACCAATTTTATTTCATGTTCGCTGCTTCAAATATATTGTAAAAAGCATATTGAAATGCAGAGAATGGTTGCGAAATGCAGAGAATGGTTGCTAATAATTCATGTCATAAATAGTAATTTTAAAATTAAAGGTGAACATAGGAGTTTCTAAATAAAATTACTGTGAGGATTTAAAAACATGACTTTAAATACTTAGGCAGGCTGAAAGCACTTATTCAAAAGAAAAACTGCACCACGGGGATTTAAAAGAACGTTATTTTAACAGTCCTGTATTTCCACCACTCTGCTCTTTTTACTGATTTACTGTGCACACATAGGCTAGTATTTGAATGGAGATTTTGTAATGGTTGTATTTGTGCATTTCTTCCCACACAGAAACACCTCAAAATAAGAACAAAAGAAAAAAAATCTCAGGGCCCGCGAAGAATTTAAATTTAAGAATTCGTAAAACCGAAGCTTTTATTTACCAGTTACAAAATTCATCTAGGGCTAGTGTAACTTAAAATAGGTGCGCAGCTGTAAGACCTTTATTATCTTCTTAAAATATGTGCAAACACAAACCAACGACTTAAGACCTTATTAATAGGAGAAAACTCTCTAGCCTCCTGCCCAGCTCCAGCACTCGGAAGAAACTTCTCCGAAACGAGAATTTGGATGCAACAGGGCAACGGAGAAATGTTTCTGCTCTCCAGTAAGCCAGCTCTCGTCTCTGAAGAATTTTGTACCAGGCGTTAACAAGCACTGGAATAAACTGGAACTGCTCCTACGGCATTGACCTGATTGGGAAATTAATTTCAAATTTTACATTCAATAGCCAGTGGTTTTGTGTTTGTTTTTTTTTTTCTCGGTATCTTTAACACTATTGTTTTATTGGTTGCTAAAAGTTTTCTTTTCCTTCTTCCTTCCTTCATTCCTTTTACTCCTTTTACCTTCCAGTTAAGGATTATCACTGTGTTCAGAGTCTCGAAAGTTCGCCCTGAGTTGCTGGTTTGCGTAACTACTGGAGGCTAAGATACGTGTGTACCTGTGTGCTGGGGGACCGAGCCGGCTGTGTCAATCTCAGAGGAAGTGAGTTGTGAGGTGCCTAAGAGGGCTCAGCTTTGATACGAACCATGACTTACTGTGTGCTTTACAAGAAACGCACAAACGACAAAGTAGTAGAATTAAATCTCTTCCTGAGAGTTTTTGACTATCTTCTTCGGACCCAGAAAAGCATGCATGCCTTTCTATTTCTCTTTACTTCCTCCCCAATCAACCTGCTGCTAGAGACCCTCCTCAGTAAATCGCTTCCAGACGGTCTCCCCAGCCAGTGAGTGCCGGGTCTCTGTCAGCCCTTCTGACTCAGCGGAAAATGCCCGCAAAGAGGACTACAGCCACCGAACCAGAAGAAGAAGCTTCAATTCGAGCACTCATCGCCACCACCATCACCCTCCCACCACACACCCACACCCACATACCCACGCACGCGCACGCGCGGACACCCCCTGCTGTCAATCACACACTCACGCCACAAAGCGCATGCGCGTTGATGGACTCCGGCCCGTAACGANAAAATAAAAGCTAAGTTAAAGAAGGTAATGATTTCCTTATTTTCTTTCCACTACAGGAAAAGGCAGCTTAGAGCTTAACAAAAAAAAGTGATCCTTTCTTTACCTAGTGCCAAGTCAGCGCACAGTTTATTCAATCCATAGAGGTGATGAGAAGCCCCCTGGACTGCCAAGCAGGGTCATTCCTAGTATAGAGTCTAATCCTATCAGTCCTAGAGTGCAGTTGTGTATCCCGGCTGGCATCAACCAATATTACCTTAGGAAATGCCCAGTAGATTTGTTGACAATGAACACCAAGCCTAGACGTTTTCTGTCTTTATAACCAATTTCAGAACTAGGTAGAAATGAATTCACGCCATAAGTACCAACAGTGCTCCGAGTAGGAGCGACAGAACTGAATTATGAATCTTCCACGCCCCTTTTAACCAGTTTCGGGGAAGGTAGAGGGAGACCCGTGAGCGAGGGGCTTCTAGCGGAATGGGGGCGGGGGCTTTGTTACCTTCTTGGTGAAGCGGATGCTGCTGTGGAAGGGCTCAGGAACAGGGCTTAGCACACTGAAGTGCTTCCTGCAGGTATAAAGTGATCCCAGAGCAAGGTCTCCTTCCCGGCCGCTCCTTCCCCCACCGACCCGCACATTCCCGACGCGAAGCCCAGGGAGGCAGAAGAGTATGAAGGTAGTACAGGATACAGCTGTGTCGTCGCGGGGCCACCTCATTCTCCTTCCTCCTGACCCTTACGCAAAGATGAGTCTCCAACTTCCTTTCTTCCATTCTGAGATTTTCCCATTATCTGTCTCCCCAGGGGGATCACCCTTTCCTACCATCAAGGAGACGTAGCCGAGACAGAGGGCTGGCCATAAGATAACAGAAGAAGGGAGAGGAAGAGCTATGTAAATAATAAGAATAATCTATAATTCCATTCACTTTTGTTTCTCCTAGAAATTTCTCCCAGTATGCAAATCAACAAAACTGAATTGAGTTAAACCCGGTCGAATTTAGAAATTGACCAGTTAACTCCTTTCCCGTTTCTGAGCATCAAACTGATGCTAAAATGCCACGAAAACAAACTTCCTGTCAGTAAAGACACAAGCTTCAAACTTATGGAAAATACTTTAGAGGCATACAAGACATCAAATAACTGCTACAAAACATTCTGATACATCCAGCCTGAAAGTATCAGAAACAGATGGGCTCACTTCCTCTCGGTATTTCACACCAACTCCAAAATAGTTAAGGAAGAGACTGAAAACAAAAAAAGAAAAAGGTTTTTCCATTTGCTCATCCCATATTGGAAAATTTTGAAAAACCCCAACCCATTCTCTAATTATATGTTTTTACTGCACTGGGAAATTAATTATTATTGCTCCATTAGAGGTGCTGACAAACATTTGATCTTTCAGAAATGTCTGGGTTTTCTTTATGTAGTCTCTCTTACAAAGGCATCAAGTCTTTCAAGAAGAAAAAAAAAAATCTCATAGACCTCCTAGGTTCTGGCATCAGAGCTGATGCCATATTGTCCACAAGCAAACTAAATCTTTGCACATGCATCTTTCTTGAGGTTTACCTTCAGAGCACAGAATGGAGATATTTATTTTCTCTCTAATTAATATGAACAAAAGTAGTCTCTCAATTTAAGCCACCCAGATTTCTCTAATCTTTTCAATTTTATTGATTAAATATTTTCTGAACTTTTATTTCTTTCTGAATTATAGAAAAATCTAGGAACTATGAGTAACTCTCCACTTGTGTCTATCTATTTAAATATCTACAAGTGTGTGAGTGTATGGATTGCTAACATTCAAGTGCCTGGAGTAATAAAGTAGTTCCTACTTCTATGTGCAAATGTAGTGAAATTCTAGACCAAGGAGATTGTATTTGTGAGAAATATTTATTCTTAAAGACCGCTCCCTGTCATTGTTAGCCTTTTTAATCGATCATTCGGTTCTTTTTTCTGGAAAAATCCATCAGGAGTTAGGATCAAAGATGAAGACCCCCAAACTTAAACCAGCTCCTTCCTTCCATCTTCTGTTTATTAAATCAAGAGTTAAGACCGGGTGAATTCAATTATTCCTTTGAAGACCACATCTTTGTTTTGAAACGCAGATCCCTAAAAGCAGCATAACTCAAGCATATGTTCATCTGAACAGTACAGAAATGTGCCCAGCTGGTGCCAACTCTTAGTTTCAAACACAGTCTGGAGTGTAGACCCTGAGGCCAGACTGATTCTCTACTGAGTCAGCCACTGGCCACCTGTGTGACCCTGGGCCAGTTTTATAGCTTTTTATGTCTCTCTCTCCTTCATTGGCACAAGGAGAATAAGAGAGCATCCACAACCTCAAGGAATTGGGGTGAAAATTACATTAATATCTGTAAAACTCTTAGTGCCTGACACGTAGCAAGCAATCAAGATTATTTTCTCCAAAGACTATAAGGGTTAGGTAGACTATTCAACTGAAAAACTAGAAATTCCCTTTGCCTAGAAAACAGGATATTTAGGCCTTTTCAGGAATTCTCACAAAGGAAATTTGGTCCATATATTGTGGTTAAGCTAGTGTCCCATGGGGAAAACAAGGGTTTCATATGCTACCATCTTGCTGATGTCACTTGTTATACTTAGGGCTCTTTACATGCTTTCTTTTCTCTTTGTTTCTTTTTTTTCTTCTCTCTCTTTTTTTTGCATAGGATGTGTGCCATGCCCATAACAAGTACCCAATAAATAATTTTATTGTGAATGAATGCAGAAAGAATGGACTATGGCTTCATTTTTTAATAATGGAAGGGATGGAAAGGGGTCATGTATGTGAAGAGTTGAGGCATAAATAAGTCTCTTCCTTAGCACCTGCAGGAAGTTGGGATCATCGCCAAGGACAGAAACTGAGAACTCTGAGTCCAGTGACCAAGAAGTTAGTTTCTAATAACAGAGCCAGCACAGCTGACAGAAGCAGAGACAGTTGACCCGAGAGTCAGGCAAGCTGTTTCCAAGCTTTGACTCCCTCACAGGATAACTGTGTAACATCTGGGAAGCCTAGTACTCCCTCCGATGACAATGGGGATAAGAGAGTAGAACTGTCCTTTTGGGGTCCCAGCGTCCACCATCTACTCTGTTGGGCAAGTCTTGTACCACCTGAACCTCAGTTACTTTTTTCTAAAAGGAGGATGCTAAGCTAGCAGCAAGTGACTATATCTGTGAAACTGATGTGTAATCTACATAAAACAGAATTTAAAAGTTAAAGGCATACTCATAACTGAGTTAGAAGAGAAATTAGGGTTAACCCTAAGGAAGATGTTCTTAAGAATCTATTACATCACGTGTGTGCTCAGTCGTGTCCGACTCTGTGGCCCCATGCACTGTAGCCCACCAGACTCTTCTGTCCATGGGGATTCTCAAGGCAAGAATATTGGAGTGGGTTGCCATGCTCTCCTCCAGGGGATCTTCCTGACCTATGACATCATACCAGACCAGATTTTGGAAGGAGACTGTAGGATCTCTATATGAGAAGAACGTGAAGGACAGGAGAGGAAGGAACATCTGTGGGGACAGGGAGTGTAAAGTGTCCCCAGCAATGCTTTTTGGCTCTCAGATTCCATAATTATGCAGCTGCTAAGAACATGCACCATGATGCCCAGTGGCTCTCAGGATCAGGGCAGTGTCACTTCACCGGTGGCATCCAGAGGAGCAAGCCAGCATGGCCCACAGGTGTGCTGGGATGTGAAAGAGGCTGGCATCTGGAAGAAACAGTAGAGCTGCAGACCTTCCGGTTTGGCAAGATCTTGTTTGATGAGTGATCTCTTTTTAGAGAGAGAGGCCTACCTGGTGCCATCTCATTTTTAAATACTGCCAACCAGGTTTTTCAGGGCCTGAAGCTCAAAAAGTTGAGGGCCCGTTTTTGAGGAAAGGCAGGCAGTGGTGGTTCAGAGGTTAAAGCATCTGCCTGCCGTGTGGGAGACCTGGGTTCGATCCCTGGGTCGGGAAGATCCTCTGGAGAAGGAAACGGCAACCCACTCCAGGATTCTTGCCTGGAGACAGAGGAGCCTGGTGGGCTGTAGTCCACGAGGTCACAAAGAGTCAGACACGACTAAGCGACTTCACTTTCACTTTGAGGAAAAGTTCAGGAAGCTACAGCAAAAAGTCAAAATGAAGCCCAGGGTCTTGAAAGGGTGCCGTGCAGATGAGGGCCCTGAGATCTGAGCTTCATTAGCTGCCTGGTATAGTAGCCTGCCTACACTCATGTTATTATCTTTGCTGTACAGATGGGGAACCGAGGTTCAGAGAAAGAACACATCCTGGGGTGTGAGGCTCATGAATGGCCGAGCAGGAACCAGCTCCCAGTCATCCTCGTTTGTGTGACACCACAGCTGGACTTGGAAGTAGGGTGGAGTCTCTGTTCTCACCTGTGTAAATGCAGATCGCTGGAGCCTCTATTCTGGGAAATGTGTTTGCTTCTAACTCTGAAAGAATAGCTAAATGATGAACATCCTCACATGTAAGGATTCCAAAAATCTAGAGGTTTGCCAGGCCTTGCACACTTGGAGGTTTGATTATGGGAACCGTAAGTGGGGGCAACTGACAACACTAATCTATAAATGTTAATAAGAAACAATGTTCATGGCTATGATAACAGATATAAGCTCTAATGTCTGTAGCAGAAGTCAAAAACACAGTCACAAAAGTGATCCCAGAAAGATAAAGATATCACGGATCCAGTTTAGTGCCATCTTTCTCCAACTAGATATGAAAACTAAGGCCCAGAGAGGGTAGGCCCAGAGAGGGTAACTCACTTGCCGAAGGCCACACAGTTTCTAGTGGCATAGATGGAGCTAAGAATCTGCTCCTGGAGTTTCACTTCTTCATTGCCAACATTGTCTCTGGGGTTCTAATTCCACAAAGCATTCACTATTTACTATCTAAACAAGGCCAATAATGGTGCTTTCAAGAGTTTAACAATTAACCGTGCATTTTGATTTTTACCTAACCTCAAAGATAAATAGTATCCATGTATCAGATGCTTGGAAAAAAATCTTCAATCATGATCCTTGCAAAAGTAAAGAACTTTCCACACCTTTTACATTTTGCTTTTAAATTTTATTTTCTGGTGCTTTCTATAGTTGACTAAAGAATTAGCCCATTCAGGGGTAGTGGGGAAAAGAAAGTTACCATGTCCTTTTGTTTTGGTGTCAGGGAAGGCATATTTTTATTACGAAGTAAAGGACATATTCTTTTTATTAACTTTTGTAAGTTCAGTTCAGTTCAGTCGCTCAGTCATGTCCGACTCTTTGAGACCCCATGAACTGCAGCACGCCAGTCCTCCCTGTCCATCACCAACTCCCAGGCTCTACCCAAATCCATGTCCATNTTAACTTTTGTAAGTTCAGTTCAGTTCAGTCGCTCAGTCATGTCCGACTCTTTGAGACCCCATGAACTGCAGCACGCCAGGCCTCCCTGTCCATCACCAACTCCCAGGCTCTACCCAAATCCATGTCCATCGAGTCGATGATGCCATCCAACCATCTCTTCCTCTGTCGTCCCTTTCTCCTCCTGCCCTCAATTTTTCCCAGCATCAGGGTCTTTTCCAGTGAGTCAGCTCTTCAAATCAGGTGGCCAAAGTATTGGAGTTTCAGTTTTAGCATCAGTCCTTCCAATGAACACCCAGGACTGATCTCCTTTAGGATGGACTGGTTGGATTTCCTTGCAGTCCAAGGGACTCTCAAGAGTCTTCTCCAACACCACAGTTCAAAAGCATCAATTCTTCTGCACTCAGCTTTCTTTATGGTCCAACTCTCACATCCATACATGATCACTTTTATAAGATTACCTTCAATTTAAGACTTAAAATGGTCTGTCTCCAGGAAGTTGACTACATCATTCCCATGATCCCAAACCAAGAGGTAAAGTATAGTGGTGAGAAAGGCAATTGTCCCTCCCATTTTCCACCCTCCTGCTCCTTTTCCTACCCTGGCAACCTTCTGGGTTACTGCAAAGATACTCAAGATAACCCTCTATGGCTGTGGTGTACCATAGAACTTTTCACAATGATGGAATGTCCTATATACTGTCCAATATGGCAGCCATAAGTCACATGTGTTTTGAAATTTGAAATGTGGTTATTGGACTTAGGAACTAAATTTTAAATTTCATTTTATTTTAATTTTACATCGTCACATGTGGTTAGTGGCTATAATATTGGACATGTCCAACATAGAACATGTCCATCATCACAGGAAAGTTTATGAGACAACATTGACTTAAAGGATTTACCCCTGAGCAAGAGCCTAGAGACCATGGCTCCCATTTGACCCTGAGCTGGGCTTCATCCTTTGGGCTAAGCTGAAAGAGAGGCCGCCAGGAGGGCCTGGTGAAGACTCCTGGGGCATCAGGAAGAAAGGAGTTGGAACAGAGTGGACTCACTCCATTGATTCCTACACAATAAAACCCTAGAATGTGTAACAGAGAGGGACCTTAGCCCTTGCCCCTCTTTACAGTTGAGAAAACTGTAGAGCAAGGAATTAATGACTTGGTAAAAGTTAAAACAATCAGTGAGTAATTGAGTCAGGCTCCTAGTTCCCTTCCTGATTAAGTGACAGACCTGTTCCAAGAACCAGAAAAAGTCATTTGTTCTTTCATTCTTTCAGCAGAGATGCATTTTGTGTTTCCTCTGCACAAGGATTCTAGTGTGTAGGGTGAACACACAAAGGAGTTGTGAGTTGGTAGAAGAGGAGGAGGTGCCATCAGTGCAAAGCAAAGGGCTCTCCAGAGGATCCAATAGGGTGATAGAGCAACCCAGGAGCCTGAGACTGACCCAGTCTTAGCACTGAAAGTCCCTCATCCCAAGAAGCACCTTGGGTGTGCGTACTTAGCCAAGTCTGACTCTTTGCAGCCCCATGGACTGTAACCCTCCAGGCTCCTCTGTCCATGTAATTTTCCAGGCAAGAATGGANGACTGACCCAGTCTTAGCACTGAAAGTCCCTCATCCCAAGAAGCACCTTGGGTGTGCGTACTTAGCCAAGTCTGACTCTTTGCAGCCCCATGGACTGTAACCCTCCAGGCTCCTCTGTCCATGTAATTTTCCAGGCAAGAATGGAGTGGGTTTCCATTTCCTAGTCCAGGGTATCTTTCTGATCCAAAGATAGAACTGGTGTCTCTTGCATCTTGTGCATTGGCAGGCAGATTCTTTACCCCTGTGTCACCTGGGAAGCCTAAGAAGCACCTTATCCAGGGCAACTCAAGATAGTTGCTCACCCTCAGACTGGTAATAACATCACTGATCTTCCAGAATCCAGGTGAAGCAGAGAATCAAGGCAAATACTGCCCTTGTGTGGGTGGCTCAGGCATTTATTAATACTTTATAAATCTGGAGAAAAAAATGTTTCCTGGGGTAATAATATCCTGTATTTTCCCCTTCATCTGCATTCAATTGTTCTCAACCAGCAGCCTGCAAGCAGCCCAACTTTTAAATGGACCATGCCTCTTTACACAACATTACATCTTAAAACATACTTTAAATGACCATAACATGATTTTAAAACAGAGATATGGAGTGATTAATTCACAATGTAGAACTCTGTTCTGGAGGCTGAGACTGGTTATTACAAGGTGAAAGCACTTATACAATCATCAGTCACCTGCACCATACCTTGCTTTAGTGGAGGTCTGGGGATTTCTAATGGCCTCTTTAAGAATGTCCTGTTTCCACTTGAGTCAGTCCTAGACAGAAGCATTATTCAGGTGCCCATTGAACACCTGGCCTATGGCATCAATTATCCAAAACCCCAGGATGAAGGAGACAGCAGAGCATACCAGAAAGAGTTCGGGGTTAGGAGACAAGAACTTGGATTCGAGTTTTAATGTTGCCTTTAACTAGCCTGGGTGACCTTGGGAAAGTCACTTAAGTCTCTGAGTCTCAGTTGCCTAATCTGCAAAAGAGAGATTTCAACCCCTGCTCTGATTGCAAGAACTGTGAAAAGGCTTTGAAAGTACAAAATATTACACAATGGCAGGGCCTCTGATAAGTGAAGCTGACATTTGAAAACTGTTACTGTAAGTAGAGATCAGGTACAATTACTGGGCTCTGCAGAGAACCTTCACTTAAATCACCTGCCTCCCTGGAGGATGGGACAGGAGACATGTGAAGACAGGAAACCGATAGCACAAAGAAACACAAGTCCAGAGAAAATATGTCAAAGGTCTTAAGTCAGAAAAGCCATGTGATCTCATTCTGGTGTGTTCTTCTGTGACAAAGACGTAACCACAAAGTGAGTCGTTTAAAACAAACCATCAGAACAATGGCAAGATCCCCAAAAGGCAGAAATACGCATAAGACACAAATTCTACCGATGTATCTTTACGGATTGAGTCTCTAGCCTTGGAATGTATGTCGGTATAGTTTTTCTTGCCATTTCTGCTTGCTCACAGGGCTTCATCACAATTAGGGCATCTTCACCTGAAGCCCAAATCAGACTCCTTTTCCTGGAATAATTTTTATAGATAGTTCTAAGTAGTCAGCTTCTGCCACAATAATACCACGTAATAAACAACCGCAAAGCCTCAGTATCACACACCAATAAATATTTGTTTCTGCTCATGAGTTGAAGGGAAGTCTGATTTGTGTGGGGCTTACTTATGCACCTATGTCAGCATGGGGAGGGCAGATATGTGCTGACCCTGGCTGGGCCCTCATCTATGTCTAAGGATTGGCTGACTACTACATAATAGAACCATCTGGAATCTCTTCACATGAACTAACCAATAAAATATAGGACATCAAGTTCAACTAGAATTTCAGATAAAATACATGTGTTTTTGAGTATAAGTGCATCCCAAATATTTGCTGAGTCTGGGAGCCCTACCTATTTGTCTCTTTTGTCCCTCTAGAAGGAGAGTGTGGCATGTTCCTGCTGCGAGCTGGGGAAGGAACAGCAGAAGCACACAGCTCCTTAGACTCTGGGCTCAGAACTGAAGCGTCACTGTGTTCCATTGGCCAAAGCAAGTCACAAACCCAGCCCAGATTCATGGACTGTAGAGTCATCCCGAGAAAGACATAGATGCAGAGAAGGTGAAAACTGGAGCTGTTCTGACAAATCCTCTACTACAGTCCCCAATGACAAAATCACCAGCCAAAGGCACAGGAACAATACTGTGTTGTTTAGTCGCTAAGTCAAGTCAGACCCTTTTGCACCTCTGTGAACTGGAGCCGGTCAGGCTCCTCTGTCCATGGGATTCTCCAGGCAAGAATACTGGAGTGGATTGCCATTTCCTTCTCCAGGAGAGCTTCCTGACCCAGGGATTGAACTCACATCTCCTGCATTTCAGGTGGATTCTTTACTGCGGAGCCATGGGGGAAACCCATGNGGCTCCTCTGTCCATGGGATTCTCCAGGCAAGAATACTGGAGTGGATTGCCATTTCCTTCTCCAGGAGAGCTTCCTGACCCAGGGATTGAACTCACATCTCCTGCATTTCAGGTGGATTCTTTACTGCGGAGCCATGGGGGAAACCCATGGGTACAATAGCCTAGAAGAAGAGGTACTCAAATGTCACTTGTCCATTGCATTCAAGTAAGGAAGAGGTATGGATTGAGGAAGCATTGAGGACCTTCAGCTACAGGAGAGAAGACTGAGCTCTAGGCTGGCTTTGTAAATTTTCTTTGTTTCTTTGGACAGAACCCTTCCTCTCTGGGGCTCAGTTTCTTCATCTATAAAATGGTAACCTGCACTCCAGGACCTTGCAGTCCTAAGATCTGATATTCTTGAATATTTTAACTCAAGCTACTTACCTTCTTCCATCATTTCCCTTCAGCAAACTCAGGCAGCCTAATGGACTTTATGACTATATTAGCAATGCTATATCTTAAAACCACCCACCATGGTCCTCATGGACTGCTCCTGCATTCAAAGCAAATTTAATCATCAATGCATATCCAATAAAAAAAAATGGAAATCTTCAGGCCAAGGGGACATCAGCTCCTGGCAAGGAACAAGCCTCTTGAATAAATAAATCTGCTTTGCCTAATATTTCCCCCTCTTGATTTGAAGAGAGACAGTAACCCTTTTTCTGTCATTGAATTAATTTGCTAGAAGTGGCTGTAATTTCTATATAAATCCTGAGATTGTTTCTAATTTACATGTTATATATGAATGTTTATGCATGTGGTCCCAGCCTAATATCCTCCAGGGGTCCTCTTGGAAACTGTATGAATCATGTAAACAAAATTAGACTGAAATAAAAAGAATGTATGATATTTTCTTCACTAGTACTAATTTTTTTCTAAGTTTGGTTTTCTCCATAATGGTCTTCCTGCTGACTTTAATTATATTTATGACACAATTATCCTGTGCTGGGGACATCCTCATGTGCCGGCTGCTCATTTGGCATCTGTCTGGTTTAGGGGGATGCCCTGCAGGCAGAGGGGTGGTATGGCTTGTTTGCTGTTTGTCTTTTGGGAGGCTGCTGAAGGAGGAGGGGCTAAAAGATGGTATAGTGGTATCTATGTGGCTTTCCTCCCTGTTCCATCCCACCTCCCCTCTATTTTATGGGGATGAATTTGGGTCATGGGCAAAACTGAAACCAGGTCCAGGGAACTTCCTCTTTCTGTGGCCTCCCTAGAGTGCTATTTGAAGACCATTACTGCTGTTAATTAATGATTTGCCAGCTGTCTGCACTAATTTTATAGCATTTATGTATGCACATGCGTTGTACTTTAGTCTGTTTCGCAGACTAAACCAACACAATGAACATGAAATATGAATTCAAATCTCTGATTTCCGTTTCTAGCAAGAGGCCTGCTGAGCTGAGACGGTTCTACCTTGTGCAGTCATTGGGAGGGTGAACTCACCTTGCGGATGGCGGGAATATGGCCTCCGAAGTTTCATTTTGCTGGGAGGGCCCTACAGGAGCAGGGTCATGAAAGGAGCATGCTGTGTTCCAAGTCAGCGGTAACTGTCGAGTCAACAGTCTGGATAAAAAGGCCATAGCTCTTCAGAAAATTAACCCGTTCCAGGTCTCTCAAACATTGATCAGAAGGAGGTGTCAACACCTCCCCGGGACCCCTTTCTTGTCATGATCTCCTCTCTCTAAACAGAAGATATTGTGTTTGTGATTCTTTGGGACTACCCATCACAGTTCATCCCAGAGATTATCATTCTCAGAACTATGAGAAGTTTGCATTGGCTGATCTAACAGACACCTCTGACTCTGAGATTTAGAATTAGAGTGTTTTGTCATGACTAGCTTTGGCTTCTATCATTTCTCTTGGCTCACCCAACATCAGACCAGGTCATTCCCATTCAAACATTTGACTGTTTGTTCCCTTCCCTTCCAGAAAAATCAAAGAAAATCATGGTCTGCCTACAACAGAGTAAGGTACAGCATAATGGCTCAATTTTTGCAGAACCATTCAATAATAACAACACTCAAAAACATTTTATTTTACTCTGTGAGGCAGAGAAGACCCAGCAGAAATGGGACATAGACCTTAGGAAGAAGTGAGGGACCTCATAAACACTTATTATGAGCCAGGCCTGTGCTCTGTCATCTTCGCAACAACTTTGCAAATGTTATCATTTTATAGACAGTGAATCTGAGACTCAAAGAAGTTAGATTTTCTCTAGGGGAGAAGCAACACAATTGAAAAGAGCATGTAACTATCAAGTGCCAGGCCAGGCCATCCCTGCCAGAAATGCCACAGAGGCTAGGAAGAGAGAAAGAGGAGCAAAAGCTGGGGTAGATGGTTTGGAGAAGCACACAAAAGACTTTGGTAAGAGCCGGATAGCTGCAGGCATAAACTTTCCAGAAGAGAACCTCAATGAGAAATGAACAGAGCATGTTCTCAGGGAGCCGTGAGGGTGTTGGCCTGCTTAAGGCTCAGGTTGGGGTGGGAAGAAGCTGGTGGGCTCTAGAGTCCACACTCTAGACATTGGAAGTGGCTCAATCTGGACACATTCTGAGCTGTTCCAAGGAGTTAAAGAAGGAAGCAAGGTGACCCGAATGGTCACAGAGTCACCACAGTCCTCTGCCTCGGGCGGAGCCCTGAATCTGGCTGGAGGACCCTTCTCGGCTTACTAAAGCAATTAAATTCAGCATATAAAGGTATATGTAAACACCACTACTTCTAGAAATAACTAGTAAAATAAGTACCCACAATATGAGTATAAAAGCTGAACACCTTGGTGTCCTGGGTGCATGAGTGGAAATATATTTGATGAAGGCGTGAAACAGAGGTTGCCAGGTGGTACTAGTGGTAAAGAACCTGCCTGCCAATGCAGGAACACAAGAGATGCAGGTTCAATCCCTGGGTCTGGAAGATCCCCTAGAGGAGGCGATAGCAACCCACTTCAGTATTCTTGCCTGGAGAATCCCATGGATAGAGAAGCTGGGTGGGCTACAATCGAAAGTGTCGCAAAGAGTTGGACACAATTGAAGTGACTTAGCACACATGAAACAGATCTAACATATTAATGCCTTTTGGAGGTTTCCCTTTTTCTAGGTTCCTTTAGGACATTGCAATTAATCCTGATATTCCAATATCCTGTACTTATGTCCTGTTTATTCATCTATCCTTAAGAACATGAAGATTTTTGTAAAGTTGGGAAAGAAGCAAAGTAAATTTGGGGAGATTTTAAGGCAGAAATGCTTCTTTAAAAGTTTTCCTTTTCAATATTGAATCAATTCAAGATTTCAGTCGACAAGGTCAAAGCTGGGTCACATATCCTGACTTTCTTATACCCACAGCTTAATAATCTAAAAATAAAAATCAATTCTTGTCTGAGGGTTGCGAAGGGCTCATAATTGCTTTAGAGTGAAGCTCAGAACCACTGTGCCTTCTCTGGCCTCCCATTTCTTAGACAGAACACCATTTTTCAAGTCCAAGGCACTGTCAGTATTAGATTGCATGGTGATCAAATAGGAAAATCTCTGTTTAAGATGAGATGATAATCATTACAATCATCAGGCAAAAATGAGGCCCCTTCTTTAATGCTGCCTATAGAGATGGCAGAGAAGTAATAAGAACCAATTGTTGGTTAGAAATCATTTCCCTTAGAAAAATTGATTCATAATCATTTTCCTTCCTGCTTTCATGGTAGTATTTTGAATCAAAGAACTTTCTTCGATTTTTAAAGAAAACTGCCCCCTTTCCAGCTTCTGAATTTTCTTTCTCTTTAACCCCAAGATCCAGATGTGCTTGGAACTTCATTATAGCATACACTTTAGCTGTGAGCCTGGCTGGGGTGAATTTCTGGTTTGTTTGCTTTATTAGATTTTGTGCCATTAAATAAAACCTTGAACTTCTAGAATGCTGTTGAATTTCCCATCATAGCTACACCTCCATTTGCACATGTGAATATTTGTAATAGGGCCAGCTTTCTGTTTTTATTAGCACTTCCTTTTTTTGTTGTTGTTTACATGTATTTATTTTTATTTTATAATGTTAAACATTTATTATGAGATTTACACTCAAGAGTTCTTTTGTATATACTGCAATTTTACTTAAATTTCACAAAAAATTTAGCATGTAGGAAGTTTGAATGAAACAGTATGGTAAAAACAACAAAGAACCAAAAAATCTAAAAAGGAAGTAAACCAATAGACAAGAATTCAGCATTCATTAGGGTTTCAGTTTTGATTGACAACACCTGATGCTTGCAAATTTTGAAACAAATTTTGATATCACGATAACTATTCTGAAGAGATCTCAGCACCAGCATTAAGACTTGTATTATACATTCAGTTGGTATTAGCACCTTCTTATAGAAGTATTTAGTCTTCTAATCAGCCACAGTTTTTAAAAACCAATTCCTGGAGTTTTCATAAAATTTTAAAGTATCTATCAAGAGTCTTTTAACTATAAAGATCAGCCATAAGATGGAAATGGAAGAGTCCATTAAAATCTCATTATGGAAGAGAAATTCCCTGCCACTTTTTCTTAATTCTACCCCACGGGAATGTAACTGCCCGCCCTCCCCCCACTCTATCTATATAGCACCCAATTAGAATCCAAGGACTGGGATGCGAGGGGTCAGTGGAGACACACGTACACCATCCTCATCTCAGCCTGGGTCATGAAAACGCACATCCAGGTCAGCTTCCTCCCATCCTTGTCTCCCCAATCCCGCTTCACCCACCTTCCACCACCACAGCCTTGGAGAAGCAAAAACATGCCTCCTGAGTCTCCTAAACCTTATTTTTAATCAAAATTTAGGCATTTGCACAACTGATTTCTTTTAGGCCAAGCCAACTTTCTTTTAAGCCCAGTCTGTTCTGTGAGGCCAGCTAATTAGCCTGCCTGTACCAGAAGTACTCACTTTTTATTACCTTTAATAAAACAAAGCCAGGTTTGAGGAAGTGTTGGATGGAAGCTGTCTCCAAAACCTCAGGAAGGGAACCCCCACCTTCTAAGCCCCCACCTCCTCCTCGGTAAGATTTGTGGTCTGGTTAGAAGGACCATTTAGATGATGAAAGGAACCACTGGACAGCCCCTGATTTATAACCAGCGTGATTTTTTTTAATATCCACCAAATTAATATTTTTATGTCTGTTCCCCCATCAGGTTGCTTCGGTTTGAATTTCAACGAGGGGGAGCCTGCCAAGACCATGTAGTAAAATACAAACTGGATCATAAATCCCAGCAGGGGTGGGAGAACGTAAGACAGATTGCTAACACCTTTAAAAAACACACACACACACACAACACTGAAACCCCCCAAAGCAGGAATTCGCTTTAAAGTATTCCAGGCCCAGCAGGGAACAGGAGAGACACAAGCCTTCAGAACGTGAAAGTTGGTTTGCCTTGCCTTTATCACTTCTCCGCAGACTCCAACTCAGAGAAAGCCATTCTGGCAGGTAAATCAGGCCCCCTGAGCTTTCCACCCAACGCCAGTGATGTTTCTCAGGGATGTGTGTTAGAGATAAGGCAGAAATACTCTCAAATGAGCACCTTCTCGCAGGCCTTTCTGCAGCCCTTCTCTGGAATGGCGGTTCACACAGCTCATCAAAGTCTCCTTTCATTAGCGCCACGCCGAGGGAAATAAACGCAGCTGGCAAGACGGAGTTTGAAGCCGTAAGAAGAAAGCCATGTGTTTCCTTCCTAAGACTAAAATCATTTCCCTACGAGGAATAAAGAGCTTTTACAAACTTTCTGGAGGGATACGTCTCGGAGGGGACAGGTTGATTACTCTCACACCCGCACCGGGTACCAGCAGGAGAAACAGAAGCCTTGATTGGCTTGGTTTTATAGCAGGTTGACTTCACTCGAGCATATATGGAAAAGTAAACGCCTTATAACATAGCTTATTATTACACTGATTTGGATAAACTACAGGACGAATCGAGTTGGCTGAAACATAACTGCTGCCCACAGGAGAACCCTGATACAGCTCAGTGGAGAGCCCATAAAATAGAGGCTAGTCCCGTCTGTCAACACCGGCATCGTAAAGGCGGCTCACTAATCCTCCTCGTGGGCAGCCCTAAATCCTGGGTTCGTGTTGTCTTTTCGTTCTGTCAGTTGCCTGTCCCTGGGTCTCGGGACTCACCATTTGATCTTGGGAGACAGATGACCTGCTCTCAGCAGATGTATGGAGTGACATTCCCAGTGTCACAACTTCACCAGGAATTATTTCATAGAAACCCACTTACAGACCAGATTACCCTTTCTCATCACACTTTACCAAACAAACAAACACCCTTCAAACCTTTGTTTCGCCCACTCTGTATTCAGAGACAAAGTCATGGCTGAGACTTTGGGAAACCTTGTGAACGGGCAGAGGCACGGCACCAGAGAGGGTCCAAATCGATGTGTGAAGAGAGTCACACACAACGGAAATGCACGGATAAACCTAGAGTTTGGTTTGATTTTTTTTAGTTAGAATATAAAGATTTTTAATTTGTTAGTATGGATATTTCATTACAACCATAAAAACAGAATTGTATATAAAAATATGTATATATGTGTGTGTATGTGTGGTAATATTGAGTTTTTAGGTAAATAGCCTAAAATTATGCAGACTCACACGAGTCACCGCAAGTAGAACACAGGTCTAACACAAACCCAAAGTATGTGAAGACATTTTTCTAGAAAGGACATTAGTAGGACAAGTACTGAAATTCGAAAAAGATCTGCAAGTTAGCGATGTCACTTTCACGGATTTAATATCTGCACTGTGGTTGTATAAATGAATCTAGGAAATACATTCAGGAATAAAAGGCAGCATGTCTACAATTTCCAAACCATTCAGAAAAGAGTGCACACACACACACA
The DNA here is from genome assembly GCA_006410875.1 of Neotragus pygmaeus. Taxonomy (NCBI): domain Eukaryota; kingdom Metazoa; phylum Chordata; class Mammalia; order Artiodactyla; family Bovidae; genus Neotragus; species Neotragus pygmaeus. The sequence continues at coordinate 2,283,230 of SJYV01020496.1, forward strand.
CACACACACACACACACACACGGAGAGAGAAAGGAAACATGGTAACATTAACATTTGAAGAATCTGAATTTACAATAATTCTTGTTACTATTTTTTTGCAACTTTAATGTAGATCCGAGGTTATTTCAAAAGTAAAAGTATTTTCTTTTCTTAAAAATAAAGTCTCCGTATTTAAACCCTCCAGAGTTACTGTGTCTTTTTATTTTTCAATTTTATTTTTAAAATACTCATTCATTTATTTTAAATTGAGGTATAATTGACATAACATTATATTAGATTCAGGTGTGCAGCATAATGATTTGATCTTTGCGTACATTGTGAAATGATCAGCAGTCAGTCCAGTTAACATCAATCACATAGTTATGAAATTTTTTTGCCTTGTAATGAAAACTTTTAAGATTTACTCTTAGTAACTTTCAAGTATGCAATACATTATTGTTAACTATAGTCAACACACTGTATGTTACATCCCCAGGACTTGTATTTTATAACTGGTTTATACTTTGGACCCCCTTCACCCATTTAGCCCACTCCCCACTCTCTTATTTAAAATAAAAGCCTATAAACATGGTTTGAAAGACATGATTTAAAAGAAACAAGATTACAACTCAGTCACATAAGTGTAAAGAGAAAATAAAACCCTAATTGAGTTTATTTGTAAGTTTCTTTATTTGCTTCCCCACATCAATCTAAAAATGATTTGGTGTAGGTTCTCACAATTTTGGATATCATTTAGAACTCTTAATCTTGAAAAACAGAGGATGCAGAGCTGGAGACAAGACTGGTAAAACTACCAGTTAAGAGTCTGTCCTGAGAAGAGAGGCTCTGGAAGGAGAAGACCTGGATTCTCTAGGCCTATAGAGTTCCAAGCTCTGGGACTTTTTTCCTCTGTGGCCCTTAATTTCCTCATCTTCAAAATAGGCATGAAGGCAGGGCTGTCGTGAGGATCAGCCTGGGATGTCTTGTCTTGTACAGAGCCCGTCACCTGCTCATTCAGGGGTGTCTGCTCTCAGCTCGGACACCTCTCCTGCCCTTCTGCAGCAGTGAAATGGCACCCATGGCATGTGGTAGGGCTCACAGAGGGCCCCACAGTTTCTGAGTGTTGATGATAGCCCAGTGGGAAAGACAGCAATCATCAAAGCTCCACGTAGGCACCTGGGGGATCATCCTCACCCTCAAAGACAAGCCTTTCTCTGTAGCTCTTTGGTAATGGAAACATCCCAACTACGCTTCTTCCTGTGAATCAAATTCCATGTGGGCTGAAGACCTGCTGACATTTATTAATTCAAATCTGCTTTTCAGAGACTTCTGCTGACTTTGAGCTAAACATGTGGGCCCCAGCCCTGGGCTGAAATGGAAATGGTGTTCTTCTCTTTTTTACCAGAAACACCATTCAGCTGCCGTCAGAAATTGATGCACCTGAGTACAAAGTATCTGTTCCCTGCATCCTACACATGAATGTGGTCCAGGATCCGACACAAGCCCACACACACACATGTGCACACACATCCTCAGCCTAACACACGCTCACACACACGTGTGTGCACATACATCCTCAGCCTAACACAAGTTCACATACACACATACACACACATCCTCACCCTAACACAAGCACACATGCACACGTGCACACACATCCTCAGTCCAACATAAGCACACATGCACTCACACGTGCACACACATACTCGGGCCAACACAAGTTCACATGCACGCACATGTGCACATATATCCTTGGTCCATAAAAGTCAATGACACCTCTGAATATCTGAAACCCACCACTCAGCAAACACCGTCTCCTTCCTGGAACTTGAGAATGGAGACAACATCTTGTCGTGGAGCCTGTGTGTAGCTTGAACTGGCGATAAATCGAGGCCCTATTCCTGATGCATAACAGCATGGGCAGTAATGGGCAAGAACGTCTCGGCAGACGACACACATATAAATCATATTTATTTTCATATCACATTTAAATAATGTTTTGGCTCTGGGGATTTTCCACCAAGTAATGAAGCATCACCCAATGAGAGTCTGCAACGTTGCTCCGATCTGCAATGCCCCTCACAGCAGAGGAATAAAGCCTGTGATTTATATGGGTGTCATCAGGGTGGTGGAAGGGCTTCCTTTCCTTTGCACAAGACGTTGCTCTGCATCCGGATTAGAGACAAGATTTATCTGCAAAATAAACAAAGAACAAGTCCCCACACCCTGTTTTTTCCCTTCATCACACCAGACGAGATCTCAAACCATCACACGCACAAATATGCACTCACTCAACAGCATCTGCCCTCCACACACACACAAACACAGACAGGTTTATTATGAGATAAGAGAGCAAACATTCTTGATAAAGATAATCGTTTGCACATTGATGAAGATTTGTCTTGTCAGTGATTCTTTGCAGGAGGCATCTAGTTTGTGAGTTCCCACGGTCCCTCTGCGGTGCTGCCCTGCCCCTGTCCACACGGGTGCCTGTGACCATCACACCATACAGAGAAATCAGATTTCCACATATCACAAGGTGATAGTGCTGTGCAAATTCACCTGCTGCTTTCTATTGTCTTGTTTTGAGGGAAAAGATGACCTCATTCTAACAAGATTTTCCTTTGGATGGTCATATGAGTGGTTGCCCCTGGTTACTTAGGATGAATTGCAAATCATTATTTTGAAACCATCATGAATTCCTTCTTCCTGCCTGCCTGTTTTCCTTCCTTTCTCTCTCTTTTTTCGCATTCCTTTCTTTCCTTGTGGCAGCCATCTATTCTCTAGAGCTCCTTATGACTCTATATACATTTTAACTTGAGGCTAAGTGCAGGTTGCTTCTGACAGTTAGGGAAACATGTACGCTACATTTTAGTGAAGGATGAACTTGTGAAAATACAATTTACCATTTACAGATTTGGATACAAATCTACAGTTCATTCTGTGACTGCCAAAATAGTTCAACTCCATCCAGAATACAATGAAGTGAGAATAATACTCATGTTGTACTGGTACTTTACAGTTTGTTGTTCTTTAGTTCCTAAGTTGTGTCTGACTCTTTGTGACCCCATGAACTACAGCCTGCCAGGCTTCTCTATTCGTGGGATTTTCCAGGCTAGAATACTAGAGTGCGTTGCCATTTCCTTCTCTGGGGGATCTTTCCAACCTAGGGATTGAATCCACATCTCCCAGGAGGATTCTTTACCACTGAGCCATTCAGGAATTGCCTGGAAATAACCAGTGTGTGTGTGCTAATTAGTAAAATAAATATGTCCCTACACTAGGGCTTCCCTGGTGGCTCAGAGGTTAAAGCGTCTGCCTCCAATGCAGGAGATCCAGGTTCAATCCCTGGGTCAGGAAGATCCCCTGGAGAAGGAAATGGTAACCCACTCCAGTATTCTTGCCTGGAGAATCCCATGAACGGAGAAGCCTGGTGGGCTACAGTCCATGGGGTCGCAAAGAGTCGGACACGACTGAGCGACTTCACTCACTTGTATGTACTAGGTATTATTACCACAGCTGGTCTTCTCAAAGACCTTAGTGACAGGTAGGGCGGTGAGCAGAGCATATCTGTCATGCAGTCCTTGTGCTTGGACAAATCACTGCTGCTTCAAGCACCCAAAGGTACTTCATTTTTCTGCCTCAGGTTCACATGTTTCAGTATCACTGGAGAAACCAAAAGTAGAAAGTCTGATATTTCAATAAGCAAAACGATTCCTTGGCTGCCCGAGAGTGGAAAATGGATGGCTGATGGCAACTTTAATGACAAGGATGCTAAACAGCCAGTTTCACTTGAATCAACCCAGAGTCAAGGTCAGCATCGCTGGATGCCACCCAGATATTACCAAGTGTGTGTTATTTCCCAGAAAAACACATTCTCATATTTACTGATGCATATTCCATTTTCAAGCCAAAAGGTGAGCTTTTCATTCATGCAGTCTGATTTTTGTGGAATGGAGAGAGATTATAAAGCTACTTTGTGCAAAGGTCCCTATGCCTTAGGGGAAGGTAAGTGTATTTTCATATTGTGGTCCAGGTCACACACTTAAAATTTAAATATCAGCAAGCTCAGATTTCCCTTTACCCTTTGAAGTGGTCATGTCAAAGCAAGTCCCCAGCAGCCACCTGTCAGGACGCAAATATCACTTTGTTTTTTGTCATCTTAATTTCTCAGATTTGTTGTGAAGTTGCACTGTAACTATCCATGTAGCAAGGGGAAATGTTTAATCTACAAAGATGATCGCCCCAAATTAACATTTTAAAAAAGACAATCAGAAAAAGCAGCAAGGCCAACCAACAAGACTAATCCATGACTGCTGGGGAGGGTGGTCTACCCCCAAAAGTAGGGTAACCACACTGGGTAGCTGCCTGGGGCAGTTCTGGCTGATGCTGTTGTCTCGACTCAACTATTAATAGCTTCTCTTTCACTTTCACAGTTGTCCCAGTTTGGATGCTAAATTATATAGTCAATCTATCTAAAAGCAGTAGGGGAATCCAGCTGAAATAAGTCTAAGTCTTTTTTTTTTTTTTTTTNTCTTTCCTTGTGGCAGCCATCTATTCTCTAGAGCTCCTTATGACTCTATATACATTTTAACTTGAGGCTAAGTGCAGGTTGCTTCTGACAGTTAGGGAAACATGTACGCTACATTTTAGTGAAGGATGAACTTGTGAAAATACAATTTACCATTTACAGATTTGGATACAAATCTACAGTTCATTCTGTGACTGCCAAAATAGTTCAACTCCATCCAGAATACAATGAAGTGAGAATAATACTCATGTTGTACTGGTACTTTACAGTTTGTTGTTCTTTAGTTCCTAAGTTGTGTCTGACTCTTTGTGACCCCATGAACTACAGCCTGCCAGGCTTCTCTATTCGTGGGATTTTCCAGGCTAGAATACTAGAGTGCGTTGCCATTTCCTTCTCTGGGGGATCTTTCCAACCTAGGGATTGAATCCACATCTCCCAGGAGGATTCTTTACCACTGAGCCATTCAGGAATTGCCTGGAAATAACCAGTGTGTGTGTGCTAATTAGTAAAATAAATATGTCCCTACACTAGGGCTTCCCTGGTGGCTCAGAGGTTAAAGCGTCTGCCTCCAATGCAGGAGATCCAGGTTCAATCCCTGGGTCAGGAAGATCCCCTGGAGAAGGAAATGGTAACCCACTCCAGTATTCTTGCCTGGAGAATCCCATGAACGGAGAAGCCTGGTGGGCTACAGTCCATGGGGTCGCAAAGAGTCGGACACGACTGAGCGACTTCACTCACTTGTATGTACTAGGTATTATTACCACAGCTGGTCTTCTCAAAGACCTTAGTGACAGGTAGGGCGGTGAGCAGAGCATATCTGTCATGCAGTCCTTGTGCTTGGACAAATCACTGCTGCTTCAAGCACCCAAAGGTACTTCATTTTTCTGCCTCAGGTTCACATGTTTCAGTATCACTGGAGAAACCAAAAGTAGAAAGTCTGATATTTCAATAAGCAAAACGATTCCTTGGCTGCCCGAGAGTGGAAAATGGATGGCTGATGGCAACTTTAATGACAAGGATGCTAAACAGCCAGTTTCACTTGAATCAACCCAGAGTCAAGGTCAGCATCGCTGGATGCCACCCAGATATTACCAAGTGTGTGTTATTTCCCAGAAAAACACATTCTCATATTTACTGATGCATATTCCATTTTCAAGCCAAAAGGTGAGCTTTTCATTCATGCAGTCTGATTTTTGTGGAATGGAGAGAGATTATAAAGCTACTTTGTGCAAAGGTCCCTATGCCTTAGGGGAAGGTAAGTGTATTTTCATATTGTGGTCCAGGTCACACACTTAAAATTTAAATATCAGCAAGCTCAGATTTCCCTTTACCCTTTGAAGTGGTCATGTCAAAGCAAGTCCCCAGCAGCCACCTGTCAGGACGCAAATATCACTTTGTTTTTTGTCATCTTAATTTCTCAGATTTGTTGTGAAGTTGCACTGTAACTATCCATGTAGCAAGGGGAAATGTTTAATCTACAAAGATGATCGCCCCAAATTAACATTTTAAAAAAGACAATCAGAAAAAGCAGCAAGGCCAACCAACAAGACTAATCCATGACTGCTGGGGAGGGTGGTCTACCCCCAAAAGTAGGGTAACCACACTGGGTAGCTGCCTGGGGCAGTTCTGGCTGATGCTGTTGTCTCGACTCAACTATTAATAGCTTCTCTTTCACTTTCACAGTTGTCCCAGTTTGGATGCTAAATTATATAGTCAATCTATCTAAAAGCAGTAGGGGAATCCAGCTGAAATAAGTCTAAGTCTTTTTTTTTTTTTTTTTTTAATTTTAATGGCTCTGAAATCAACCTGAAAATGAAACTGGAGCAAGGGAGGTAAGGAAAAAAATTTGTGCAGTCAGTTCAATTGCTCAGCCATAGAAGACTTGGTGAGATTGTATCTGTTTTGTTCATGTAATTCTAATTATGAACCAATAATGTGGAATAGAACTAATTTTATTACAACCACTAGTCTGCAATAAAGCAAATGCACAAAATAATTTGTTGAGTCATAAGGTCCAGATACAGATTAACTCAAGTGTTCCTGTGGGCAGCGAGAGGAAGGCCCATCACTTCCCATCTCATCTCATGTCCATGTAGGTGGTGGGTGGGAGGGAGCTTGTCTCTGCTGTTTGGTCAGCAAATTGGAAGTAGATGGAAATGCCATCCTAATTAGATTCTGGATGGTGAGAGCCAGGCCCAGGGGGGTGAGCAAGCAGTGGACGCATCACACCTCCCTGACTGGCACCTCACACAGGATGCATGCCCCGTGAGCCCCATATGAATACTCCCTGGCTTTAGGGAAGAGAAGGTGGCACTTTTCAGTGATGGAAGTTTGGTATCCTTTGAGGAAAACAGGACGTGTTTTTTCATTCCTGATGCATTTGATGCCGTCTTTAAGGCAGGCATGTGTTTTTAAAATCTGTCCCCATTGTAACTGCCTCAATGGCAGATATGGAAGAAGCATATCCCCAGTTACATGGCAGAGAACCAGGTGGATCATCTCTGCCTGACCAGCTCCACTTTGTCCTCCAGACAAAACCCTGAATGTTCCAGGAAGCCCTCTCTAACAGCTCCTCTTGTTCATCTGCACCCCCACCAGGGCTCACCCCGACATAAGCGCTTAGAGCTTGTAAAACTGTTCTCAGAGTTTCTGCAACCTGCTGGGCACATTTCTGCCATAGGACTTCACACCCTCGATGGCCGCTGCTTGCTCCTTTGTCTCCTCTTCTAGAGCCTTCAATTTTTGAGGTCAGCGACATCGTTCTTTTCTGGATCTTCCCAGTCTAGCTGAGTGTCCTGCATAGGGCACTTGGCCCTTACTTGTGGGATGAATGTATGAGCAGGGTGAGACCCATGCAAAAAAAAGATAAGTAGTATAATAATAGGGATGGTATATTTATCAAGCACTTAGTACATGGCATGAGGATGAATCCAACTCATCCAGTCTCTCGTTGTTTTCATGTTTGTACAAAAATGTACTTATATTTTATAGAGACAGAAAATTTCTTTATTTCATGAAAATAGATATAAACATACATATATTCAAAAAATGTATGTGAAACTTGAAAAGGGCACATGATAAATATTGGTCAATGCAACTATATACAACTTTCATCTGTAGAGTGACAAATTTTGATGTGAATTTAGTGATGAAAGAGGAGTTAATTGTTTTTAAGATTTCTTTGAAATGCAAAGCTGAATATAGGGTACCTTGTCCCTACTGCAGAGAATAAATGTGGGCATTACTATGACACAACAGTGAACCAAAACCACAGATATTTTTGTTGTCAGTAAATTCAATAATTAATAATAACAGGTGTGAGTGTGTGCTAAGGGTTTTTAATGGATTACCTTGTTTAATCTTCAAAAGGGTTCTGCTAATAAAGCATCTTACTCCTACTCTACGAATGAGCAGATGGAGACTGGGAGAAGTTGGTGATGAGATTGGAACTCAAAGCTAGGTCTTGCCTTGGAAGCCAGATCTTTCAGCCACTGGCCCATCCTCGCACCTGGCTACAATGAGGATGCTAATGCCTCTAATTCAACTGCTCTTTCCAAAACAAGTTATCAGTCCCAGAATAAGAGGGTTGTGAGGAATATTGTCCCCAATGGAGGGTTCCTTCACTGTTTTCACTTCTGTCGTCACCCTAGCAAGATGAGATGTTGGCAGAGCCGTCCTCGGGTATTGTCTTCCGTCCTTTCTTCATTGTTCTAGAGTAGTTTTAGGTTCACAGCAAAATAAAGAGGAGGTACAGAGATTTCACATATATCCCTGTCCCCAGAGAGCCTCCTCCACTATCAGCATCCTGCACCAGAATGGTCACTTAGTTACAGCTGATGAACCGACACTGACATGTCACTATCACTCTAACTCCATAGTTTACCTTAGGGTTCTCCCTTGGCATTTCACATTCTGTGAGTTTGGACGAATGTCTAATGACGTGTCTCCACCATTGCGGTATCAGAGCAGTTTCACTGCCTAAACTCCTCTGTGCTCCACCTATTCACATCCCCCACTCTCTCTAACCCCCGGCAACCAGTGATCTTTTCACCACGGCCACAGTCTTGCCTTTTCCAGAACATCATGTGAGTGGAATCATACAGTATGTATTCTTTTCAGATTGGCTTCTTTCACCCAGTAATACTCATTTAAGGTTATCCATGTCTTTTCATGGCCTGATAACTCATTTCCTTTCAGCACTGAATAATATTCCATTGTCTGGATGATTTATTTATCCATTCACTTAACTGAACAGAATCTTTGTTGTTTCCAACCTTGGGCAATTTTGAATAAAGCTGCTATAAACATCTGTGTGTGGGTTTTTGTGTGGATGTAAGTTTCAGCTTCTTTGGGTAAACACTAAGGAGTGCATTGCTGGATCGTGTAGTAAGAGTATGTTTGGTTTTATAAAAAGTCACCAAACTGTCTTCCAGAGTGACTGTACCATGCTGCATTCCTACCAACAGTGAATGAGCGTTTCTGCTGCTCCACATCCTGCCAGCTTTTGGTGTTGTCAATGTTCTGGATTTTGGTTGATGGCAGTTTTTAGCACCTGTGGTGCACTTGAATCGTGGTGACAAAATATATACAGCCCTTGACCTCATGGGGCTTACATGCTAGAAGGAGCAGGCATTAATGGTATCCACATAGCCAGGCACTGTGGATGGTTTCAGGGTGCTGTGAGAGCACACAGGGGCCAGGCTCCTTTGGAGCATTTACTCGTGAATCATTTTCACTTTAATTAAAGTTAAGTACCATTTACAAAGGACACCTGCAATGTGTCAGCCCCTCTCCTATTTACATCCCAGTTCTGAAAAGTAGGCATTATTATGCCCAATCACTGGTGAGAAAAACTGAAGCTGAGAGGTTAGGAAACCTGCTAGAGGTTGGCAGGGGCCAAGCCAGGGTTTGAATGAGGACCAACAAGTTCCAAGGCTCTTGGTTTCTTCTTTACCCCCAGCTCCCTCCTCATATTGCAAGGATCCCTGTAAGCCCCGGTGACAAAGCCAGGAGAGAGCTGGAGATGCCACACGGTCGTTGCACTGAAAATCTTTTGTCTGCCTCCATTGATCCATCTCTAGCCCCCTCCAACTCACCCTCATGTCCCTCTCCTGCCAAACCCTCCAGAGCAGCCCAGGCCTCTGTTTAGTACACAAGTTGGGGATGCTCTCAAGGTATGGTCCTCTTCCCTTCACACACCCTCACTAGACAGAAATGCAATTCTGGCTTCTTGGCCTGGGCCAGGGCTTGGCTGCAACATTTATAGCTGAGCCAAATTCACCCAAAGATATCCAATAACCTCAAATCCTTAACAGTTACTTGTCAACATTTTTGCTTACTAAATAAGTATAATTTAGACTCCCTTTCCTGGGAATGTGAGTATCCTTACTGAAATAAATTTCAACACACTTTTTAATGACGAAATACTTCTACATTTCATCCACAGTCCTCATTCTTGTTTCATAGACTAGCTCTGTGTCTTTTATTTAAATGAATAGGTCTCGAGAAAAACATAAAAAATGGCTCAATTATTATATGTGATAATTAATCTCTGAAATTAAAAACTGTCCTCTGTCCAACTGATTTACAAAGAACCTCTTCATGGGCAAAAGAAACTGCTTAATAATCTGCCTTCTGACAAATAAAATTTAAAAACCAATAATTTTTTGGAGGTGAAAGAGCTTTTATTCAAGATAGCACATGGCTTCAGTTTTAAATATTATACCAGTGTTAATGTATTAATTATTTTGACATTGTGGTGGTAACCCATTTGAAAAAGGACTGAAAGAAAGCCTCCTCCTGCGTCTTCCACTCTGCCTCTAAGTAAGCCCCAAGCTTATAAATAAATCAAGAAGCCTGCTAATGACTGAAGCGGGGCGCAATTACAGGCTCTGGCAACTCCATAGAAGGGGCACCAGGGGGCACTACAGGACCACATTTGGTAATTCCAGGCGCCATTTTACCCTTGCACTTGGGAAAATAATTTCTTGAAAAAAAACGTTAACCTTCTGAGCCCCGGACGTCGTTTTATTTATTACTTTCAATATGCCGCTGCAACTCATCTTAACTAACCCGGCTTGGAAGGTTATTTTAAAGGACAGTGCCTTAGAAAGTAAACACAGTCAGGCTTCTTGGCTTTATCTCCCTGTAGAATGTCGCCNGTGGGTGGCTGTCTGTACCTTCTATTATTAGCTTTACAATTAAAGAAACCATTCACAGAGTTCAAAACTACAATGGAGGGAGTTCCCTACCCGCCCCCACCCCGCAAAATCTTGGTGTGTCAGGCAAATGGGTTGTTTTCATTGTTATCACTTGTGTACCTGTCTTCATTCATTTATTCATTCAATATCAGCAAATATTTATTAAGCCCTTAATGTGCCAGGCCCTGGGTATGTCAGGAGACTTGAGCCATGTCGCTTCCCCCAGGGTCTTATCCAAGGTGAGAAAGCAGTTCTCTTTCCTACTGAGAGCCAGATTTCGTCTTAGAGCATCAAAATCCCTAAGTGAAAGGTGACCGCTGCTGTTTAGATCATTTCTCTTTCCGCTGCTAGCCAGAAATTTATTTTTTTCAAAAGAAAATAGTTAAATCATTGCTCTCTAGATGTGTCGCTTTCAGCCTGAGCATGAGGGCTTAAAATCTCAAGCAGGAACTATATGCTAAATGACTGAATTGTTATTAATCAAATAAAATAGATGCTCCTGAGTTATTGTTCTTTCTTTTCCTTTCAAAATCCTGTGTCGATTAGGATGAATTGTGTTGAAATTTAATAAGAGACAGAAGAACATGCCACCACTCTAGGCATCTGATAGAGCATGCTTTCTGGACTCAGCTGGGTCCTGCTTGGCAGTTGAGGCACACAGGGCTGATGCAAATAAGACACAGGAACTTAGTCTGTTTTCTCCCCCTTTCCCCTCCTTCTCATCCCAGTAGTATTTAAAATCAAGGTGAAAGTATACTGTGACATAGACATTTTACAACCATTTAATTCTCCTGGTGACCCCCCATCCAGCCCCATTTCCCAGCTAAACAAACTGAGGCTGAATGAGATTGACTCTTTGCCCAAGGTCATCCAACCAGTATCCAAACCCAAGTCCATCCAACGACAAAGATCACATGCCCTCTGCCGCTCAACATAAACCTTCCAAAGCCTGAGAATGACAGTGCTGCGGGCTTGTCGAGACCCATCCCATCTCCTTCCTGGGCATGCAGGTGGACTACATTTCCCAACCTCCTTTGCAGAAAGGCAGCCTTGTAAGTGGCTTCCAGCCAGTAGAATATGAATAGAAAGAAGTGAGGTACCCTACTTCCAGGCCTGCCTATCTCACAGGCAATCCTTCACTCCCTTTTTCTACCTGTCTCAATCTAACAACTAATTTCAAGGCCGTTGGGGATGGAGGAAGCCACAGAACACAAGATGTTTGCATCACTGAATCACTGCATGAAAGGTGCCCACCAGACAGACTTTAAATGGTTCCACAAGCAAGATGTAACTTCTGCTGTGTTAAACCACTATAATTTGGGGTTGTGGGTTAGTTTGCTTTCAATACATAATAATAGACAAGGAAAGACAATGGCATCTTGAAGGCTTCCATTCACCCACCCAGGTGCCTTGGGGCTTTGTTCTAGTTCTCAGATCATAAACTTGTCACAACATTCCTGGGCGTCACTAAAAGATAAGCATTGAACCAAATGATCTTTAAGGTTTTTCTGTGGTCTGAGAAACGAAGTAGAGTCGCTCAGTCATGTCCCACTCTTTCCGACCTCATGGACAGTAGCCTGCCAGGCTCCTCCATCCATGGGATTTTCCAGGCAAGAATACTAGAGTAGGTTGCCATTTCCTTCTCAAGGGGATCTTCCCAACCCAGGGAAGAGAAAGTCCTATAATTCTGTGGTGCCCCTCCCTCACCCACTACAGTCCCTGCCACCCCCTACCCTCATCCCCACTACCCATCCTTATATGCAGGATCACAGCTGCCTGGACCAGGAAAGACTCAGTTCAAACTCTGATCTGCCCAAGTTTCCTTCCCACGCGACACCTTTCCTCCACCTGCTGGGCAGCCCTCTCAACCACAACATGAGATGTAAGATGTACCACCAAGGGAAGCAGTGTCTTCAAATAGCTCACCCCTGGATGTTACAACCTCCCCTGTCCCACTCCTGCCTCCTCTGAGATCTGCATGGGAATAAAAACATCTTCCACAGGAGTAAAGTTGACCGTAGACCAAGACCTCAAAAGTGGTCAAGCATCAGAATAAATAGAAAGGAATTCTGTTCTTTGAAAATAATGGTTCTTCACATAGTGTCTATAAAAGATTTTACTTAAGACAGCAAGAATATCTTCAATGGTTCCTGTGACATCATTTTCTGTCACTGAATACGATGTGTGCAACATGAAGATAATGTTGATACAGAGAAAGTCTGCAGAGAGAGGGTTTTAATCACACAGACTCCCAGACCAGTCAGGAAGGAGTGTGTTCTTTGCTGCCTTTGTGATTTGAGCTGGGTGCCCTATGCTGGGATGAATCTCGCCCTCTTCTGGCCCTGCTTGGCACTTTCAGAAATGAGATGTGAACACTCGCAAACCGCTCCTGCTGCTGCCTACCTGCTTCCCAAGCTCTGCACCTGGGGGCAGGGAGCCTGTTGTCCCTGTGGCTCATGGTGCCCACGGGGCCCACAACAGGGTATCTTGAACTGGATACTGCTGGGATATCTAAAAGAACTGGTGAGGGATGAAACCTGGGTTTTTGAAAGTTGTGACAAATTGGGGGGCAGATGTAAAAATCCAGGACTCCTATGCCGGTGGTACTAGATTTCTAGATGTGTCAGAAAAGACAGAAACAGAGGAGGGAAATCTGTCAGCTGAGCAGGGTCACAGTAGGTGCTCTTAATAGTACACCATTACATTTTAACCTAAATCTGATGAAATATTATGATGAACACTGTTTGGGGGCGGGCCCCTGATTTTCCTCCTTTCCCTTGGTCTATTACACCCTCACTGATCTCAGAAGGAGGTGGGGTGGACAGCAGGGGGATGTCTGTCCCAGGCTCGGCCATTCAGAATCCCTCCTTCTCCACCAAAATCACTGGACATATAAATCCATCCCTGGGATTATCTGTTAAACCATGGCCTCTGTCCCTGCTTCCACACTTCCAGGCTGTAAACAAAAGAATCCTGACCATTCAAGCTATTGACAGTACCCATAATATGTATTGTTCTAATGCATTAGCACCTGATGCAACCCAAATTATTAATTATCATAATTACTAAGGGTAAAATCCAAGGTTAATGATGAAACAAATTAATGCATACTTAAAATATATAAATGTGTTCTATAACTACTACAAGATGAAATAAGGTTAACTAAAGTAATTTTCAAAATATTAACAGCACCACAGTTCCAGCGAGTGCAGGAACATTATCAGCACATTTGAATCATTAAAGGATTTAAGCAATTTATAGAGCCATGGAGAGAGCACTTATATTTTCAAAGGTCAAAAAAAGGATGAACTCTTAAGCTTTCTTGAGTTGTATGTGAGCCTATTTTGGTTTTCACATACTGTGGCATTATTATATGCAACATTTAAGCTGCTCTGATATTATTTCTACTAAATAGTACATTTTTATTTATGAAAGAGGTTATCTTGCCTATAGGAAAAATAATTGATTAAGTTTAACCGTTCACAAATGGACAATTATTTGTAGGTACTTAAACATGAAGATCTATCCAAGTGTGGTCATTTGTCATTTTTACTGCTCGTCTGACTGCATATAAGCGCACAACTGAGTACAAAATGGTGAAGCTTTCTATACAGCTACTGCTGCTTTGATTGATAATGAGAAGATAGAGCCACCATTTTTAATTTTTAAAATGCAAGTTATTCTGGAGTAAATTAACCTAATCACACAGCACAAGTAAATTAATGTCACTTCATTACCTAATAGCAAAAATAATATTAACCTAAAGAATCTAAATCCACTTCTGACACACATTCAATTTTTATAATGTGACGTTGACAGTTTTTTTCTGGATTATATGTGGTGGTTTTCAACATCAGCTGCTCTGCTAATTGGAAATTCTGGGAGTGAGAGCACAAATATCCCCGTGGTGTGGAGAAGGCTGCTTCAGGAATTGACCCAGCTGTACCACACCTCAGACACCACTCCACTAAAACACCATTGGGCAGTTTGCGTGGCCGGTCTGCCATAAATTCACCCAGTGAGAAAGTCTCAGGGCTTTCACTCCTGTGGCCTAAGTGGATTTTTTTCCCAAGCAGCCCACCTGGAGCTCTCATTTGAAGAGTTCAAATTCTCCAGCTCCTTGACACCCCCAACATTGTGTGTGCCGCGAGAGTCCAATAGTGTCTACACCATCCTCCCCTGCACCCTCAGGGGGTCTAGATCTTCCCAAAACCGGGCTCCACACGTGGGTCACACAGGCTGGAAGAAAGGCCCTGAACTCACAAAATGTCTCCTCAGCCTTAACAGCTAGCAAAGTTGGGAAATTTATGTTGCAACCTTGAGAAAGGCAAAGTAAATACAGAGCACGCCAGCTATTTGTTTTCCTGTTGATGAATTCTCCAAGTTCAGACTGGAAGCCCTCCAAGGACTAAAGTCTCCTCCCAGAGTGCAATGTTAACCCCGAGTCCTTCAGCTGCTTTCCCTCTGGGTCTGTACTTCTCTTTCTTCCCCCGTAGAAAGTCCCAAATTATCTCTGGGCTTTTGCTTGCTGGGGATGTTTTTCAGGGCTGAGTCTGCTTCTCCTGATCCCACAGGACAAGCCAGGGTCAAAGACAGTGAAGGCAGAAACCACGTGACTACCCGGCAGAGGAACTTTCAAGAAGTTCTCGTAGCAGGACTTCCTAGAGCCCAGCTCCTACACATTTAGTGGAACTGGCTCAGCTCATGCAAGAGAGTCAATTGTTTGGAGCCAAAACTTTCTAGCTTTAAGTATTTACCACACACTCTATTGCAAATCTTATATCATAAATCTTGTATCATCTCCTCCTTAGTAATGTAACAAATTAGCCCTCCATTTCTTTGTTTTTCTCTTTACATGAGCTAGTTTATAGACTAGCATAGGTAAAATGATGATTTTAAATACTAACCACTATTTGTTGTTAGTGTTTACTCTGTTTTTACTATATTTAAAAAGTTAAATAGAATTTTTCCTCACTATAAAATTGCTACATGCTCTATATGGAACATGAGAAATGACTAAAAATTTTAAAATATTATTTATAATTTCATCACCCACAGTTGAACATTGTTAACATTTCCATAAATTCTTTTTTTCCTCTGGTAGCTACACTATCTGGATGCTGACTTTTTTCATTACATCTTATATCATGAATATCTTCTCAATGTTTATTTATACCAATAATCTTCAAAATGAGGTTTTTAATGACTTTGCTAACATTTCATCATTGGAATGTATCATAATACTCTTAACTAACCTCCTATTGGTGGATATTATAAGTAGCATTCGAGTAAACACATTCCTATGTAAATCTTTAGTCACATATCCTTAGTTAATTCCTTAGGATAGATTCCTAGAAGTAAAATTACTGGGTAAAAGTGTAGAGGAGCAGTGTTAATACATTTCACCAAACTCTTTTTTCCAATGCTTGTCCATTTATGCTTCCACCAGCAGTGACTGAGATGCCCTAGTTAGCTATGTTTTCATCCACGTGGAAACCTGCTGTTTTCCTACCCTGGTCAATACAAGAGATACTTCTGGTGTCGAAACAGGTGGTGTGGCCCAGAGATAGTGAGGGCTGTAATCTGGGAATCAGGAGGCCTAGGCTTGAATATAGGCTCTTCCATTAGTCAGCTCTGCAACTCTGTGGAAAACCCTCAGCAGGAAGGATGAAAAATTGAAACAGTAATGACTGCCCATATGAGATAATAAATATGAAAATGTTTTGTAAATGTAAAATGTAAGGGCTTCCCTTTGCCACAGGTGGCACTAATACTAAAGAACTTGCCCCCCAATGCAGGGAGACATAAGGGACAGGGGTTCGATCCCTGGGTTAGGAAGACCTTCTAGAGGAGGAAACGGCAACCCACTCCAGTATTCTTGCCTGGAGAATCCCATGGACAGAGAAGCCTGGCAGGTTACAGTCCATATGGTCACTCAAGAGTCGGACACGACTGAAGCAACTTAGCATGCACAGACACAAGGGCTTCCTATTACTGCCAGGTGCTTACCCATTGCCGAGTGAGTGCAAGTCGCTTAGTCATGTCCAAATCTTTCCAACTCCTTCCAACTCCATGGACTGTAGCCCACAAGGCTCCTCTGTCCATGGGATTCTTCAGGCAAGAATACTGGAGTGGGCTGTCATTTCCTTCTCCAGGGGGTCTTTTCAACCAGGGATAAAACCCTGGTATCCTGCATTGTAGGCATATTGTTTACTACCTAAACCACCAGAAAAGCCCTACCCATTGCTACTAGTACCTAAGAAAAATTAGGATTTGAGTATGTACATTATAAACAAAAGATGAAATATTGATTTAAGTTTTCCTTTTTCAAAATAAGAGAAGGTGGGACATCCTTAGGAGTCCAGTGGTTAAGACTCTCCTTCCAGTGTGGAGGGTGCAGGTCTGATCCCTGGTCTACCACATGCCTGATGCCAAAAAACGGAAACATAAAACAGAAGCAACATTGTAACAAATTCCATAAAGACTTTAAAAATGGTCCGCATCAAAATAATATTTTTTTTAAGATATTTAAGAAAATAAGAGATGACTTTCTTATTAGCATAATTTCTCACATCTCTTTCTGAAGTCACATATACACACAAAAATTATGAGATATCTGAAATCTCAGATGAGCCTACTGTAAAATGCATGAAATAAAGTTGAAGACTGACTTGTATTATGCAGACTAAACCAACAGTCAACACTTTTATGGAAAGTGGATTCAGGTGTAATTGGCATTTAGAGGGAAGTGGTAGAAACTCAAGAAATTTTTCAATGTTAACTGCAGCAACCCAGTTGAAAGCCTTCCCTTCGATAAGGCTGTTTTCATTAATCTAACGCACAACCCTTCATCTGTGTTCTTCCATCTCCCCATCCAGCTGTGGCTGTGTTTCCTTTTAGGCTTACCCAGGATCGCCTTTCTCCTGAAGTCTTCCCCAGGTGCTCCAGAGGGAAAGCTTACCCTTACCTTACCCTTATTCTTACCTGCAAACCCCAAAAGCAAGCTCTGGGATACCCCCTGCTCTGTGAGGTCCATTCATCATTTCTAGGGTGTAAATATTTCCCCCCCGAGATATGCCGGAAACCATTTGAGAAAAGAGACTCTTCCTCTGCATTGGCAGCTCTGTATATATTCTCAGCCCTGAATTAACTTGCCCCTGAGGTTGATAAAGAAAGGAGGCTTTACCCAGGGCCAAGGAGTCACTTTCCCAGTAACTCCACTGGGGAAACTTTCTCTAGACTTTTTCCCTCTTGGCATGAGGGGAATGGAGGGCAGGTCAGTGCCTCCAGCCACATTTCTTCTGGGGACTATTTTTCCTTCATTAATTGTGCTGACAGGATGAGAATAGCTCAGAGCCCAGCAGCGAAGGCTGTGTAGACAGTTTTGCTCTTTCTTCATTTTTTTCCTCGCTGTACTCTTCCAGAGTCACCCCCACCCCACACTCCTTGCTAAATATATATCTCTTTTCTGATAAAACATTACTGTTTTCTTCTAAATAAATCTAAAGAGGCTACATTTTGGTATAATCATTATGAGTCCCAAAGAAATATTAATGTTCTGAGGACAATAATATCCTGCTCACATTTTGGAGAGGTGAAACTTGATGATGTTTTAGTGACACTTTTAGACACCACTTCAGTTTTCAGAGGCTTAGTTAAGCAACATGTGATTGTACAAAGTAGAAAGCTACCCAAATTATCCAAGTCAATGGACAGAACAGAGGTAAAGGAGCTATACTAATCTTTTCAGCACATCAAGCTTGAAATCTTATGTAAGTTATGAAAGACAATACTGGTTTTAAAAGCATCCAGAAGGACTATGCTGGACTTGGGAATTGTTACCTTAATAGAGAGATAAGATTCCTTGCATTTCATTAGGCAATGAGGACATCAGATAATCTTTCTAGTTATTGAGAGCTTTGGGAGGATGTGGGTGATGTCTGGTTTCAGCTCTAATGGAATATAAAGATTTGCAACCATGTATGTCTACAACTGGGGCATTAGGTCCTGGGCAATGACCCAAGACAACTTTCCTCAGATTTTACAACACAGTTACAAAGAGAGCAGTTGGCAACTGCCTGGAGAAGAGGTTCTGAGAAAGCGCTCAGCAACCCAGCCAAATATAATTGACTCCCCAAATCAGGTCAAAGGTGTCAACGTTAGTTGAAGGACCTAGATGTTAAAGTCAGACCAGTCATTCTATAAACATATTCATTATTGGCTTTCTTCATAAACTAGTCCATGGACTCTATCCACTCTACTGGCAATAATGTTTTAAGAAAATATATTAGGAGCAAAAGTTGAAATCTAAGTTTGCCCACGACCCCATGGACTGTAGCTCACCAAGCTCCTCAGTCCACGGAATTCTCCAGGCAAGAACACTGAGTTACCATTTCCTTCTCCATATTTGCCCTCACCACTACCAAAGGAAATATTCCACAATTCAGAACTTTCAATTACTTGTGTAACTGTGTTCTGCCATTTCACACTTCATTTTCATGATTTTTTAAATTCAGAATCACCTCAGAAGTTTTTTTTCGTAACTACTGAAACGAAGATATTAGGTAAGGCTGTGAATAACTTCCAACCCCTGGCTTTGCCTGGCTGGGGAACAGTATAGCTTTACTCCGGCTCCCAGACTCACTCACTCCATCCCATCCCATCTCCCATTCCTCCAAGCAGCTTCCACAAACACAGGCCAGATGTCACTCACATCTCTAACAGGGAACAAAAGACACAGAAACAGTCTACCAAGATTTAGTGCCAGTTATGTAAGACTGCTTTGGTTGATAATCCTGTGTGCTAGACCAGTTCCAGAAGGTGAGCTGACAGATTATATCCTCCTTCCGTTTATAGATCTTGCTTCCTGGGTACCAAAGCTGTTGAACCTAAGAAAGTGAAAAGAAGTCCAGCAGTTCTCTTAAGTGTCAGAAATTCTACTGCAATGAAATGAAATGAAACATGGAAGAAGACTTTGAAAAGGATAAAGCATTAGACAATGTGACGCCATAAAAGTACCACAAGGAGTGTCATGTCACTGATTTGGGGAAAAAATTGAATCAATTGTATCACAAATATTTTGAATGCAGAATTCAAAAGAAGGAATTAAAATCCAACCAAAACCAGTCTGCCAAAGAAGTGTGCAGTGTGCAGACGGTCCCTGTGGCCCCTGACAGTTCCAGCCTCTGCTGCTGTCAGTCCAGGGGCCATGTGACTATCTCTGACCAAAAGACTATGAGCAGGAGGGCTGGTGGACTGTGTGTTGCTTTGGTCCAGAGTACTTAGGAACAGTCAAAAGTACTCAAGAGTCCCACACACTTGCCTTCTTCCTGCTTCAGTAACCCTGGAAACCAGGCATTGAGATGGAAGGAGTCTGGATCCCTGAGTCACTCGATGGAGGTGTACCCTCCAACCTGGAAGACAAATGTTAGTGTAAGGGCTAAGTCACAGAGAGTCCAGGGTTCACTTAATGCCAGAGCATAATAAAGCGTATCTTTTAAAATACACTGGTTTTTTTCCTTTTTTAATTAACATAGCATTAGTACTATTCAGAGATGCTCATGATGAAAGGAAGTGATTGCACATGGAGTAATTCTTGCACTCGGGCTACATCCTCAATGATCTAGGTATCAAAGAAAAAACAGTCAACCCCAAATCAGATAATGCTTTATACAGTGAATAAACTTCTAAGGGAATGGTTCAGTGGATTCAATAAAACCGCTGACTTTGGCACTCAGAGGTCTCATTCTGATACAGTCATTTAGTCATTTTTTCTCTCTCAAACCCTAAGTAACGTAATCTCTTCTCTCTGCTTTGGTTTAAGTAGAGAAGGACCTTCCTCAGAGGGTTTTGGTGAGCAATAAAAATAACTGTAAAGCACTTTTCCGGCACAAAGTGCTGCATAAGTGCTTAATGATTTCCTTTAATGATATCATGGGCAGGGGCACTATACTTTTAGGTGAAATATTTTCATTTGAATTATAGCTTGCAATACACTAGATGTCAAGGCCTGATGGATGGCTGAAATAAGGATCTTTTGTTTTTCGGGAGCCCAGATAATTTAATTATTTCTTCTCATTTCCAAAAATTAAGTCTAATTAAACCATCAGAATTTGGATCCAATAGAGGCTAATGAAGGCCTACATAAAGAGAAAGGATATGAATGATATAGCCTTCAGGCCATCAGTTTTGCTTGTGAATTCTGCTTTGGAGAAAAAACGCTCAGTTGGGCTTTTTCCCCCTTTTTTTATTTCTTTGTTTTTAAAAGATAATTTACTTTGCTTAGAAAACCAAAGCCTTGGGACTTCCCTGGTGGTCCAGAGACCAACACTCTGAGTTCCCAGTGCACGGAGCCCCATCTGATTCCTGTTCGGGGAACTAGATCCCACATGCCACAACTCAGACTAGTGCAGCAAAATAAATAAATCAACATAAATTAAGATACTGAAATATATATTTGAAAAATACTCAAAAAAGGAAAATCAGGACTTCCTTGGTGGTACAGTGGATAAGAATCCACCTGCCAGTCCCGGGGACATGGGGTTGACCCTTGGTCCCCAAAGATTCCGTATGTCTCATGCATCTAAGCCCGTGTACTGCAACCTATAGAGCCCACACACCCTAGAGCCTGTAGTCCATAAGAAGCCACTTCAATGAGAAGCCCATTCACCGAAACTAGGAAGTAGCCCCAGCTCAACACAAGCAGAGAAAGCTCGAGTGTAGCAGTGAAGAACCAGTGCAATCAAAAATAAATAAACTGCCGTTATTGTTTGGTCACCCAGTCATAGCCCATTCTTTTGTGACCCCATGGATTTGCAGCCCTCCAGGCTCCTCTGTCCATGGGATTTCCCAGGCAAGAATACTGGAGGGAGTTGCCATTTTCTTCTCCAGGAGATCTTCCCAACCCAGGGATTGAACCGCATCTCCTGCTTGGCAGGTGGAGTCTTTACCACTGAGNCAGCCCTCCAGGCTCCTCTGTCCATGGGATTTCCCAGGCAAGACTACTGGAGGGAGTTGCCATTTTCTTCTCCAGGAGATCTTCCCAACCCAGGGATTGAACCGCATCTCCTGCTTGGCAGGTGGAGTCTTTACCACTGAGCCATCAGGGAAGCCCAGATAAATAAATAAATATACTTTTTTTTAAAAAATGAACTTAAGAAAAAAAGAGGACCTCCCTGGTGGCTCAGTGGTAAATAATCCACCTGCCAATACAGGAGACACGCATTCAATCCCTGATCCCAGAAGATCCCATATGTTTCAGAGCAACTAGAAAGTAACCTCCACTCTTTGCAACTAGAAAATAGCTCTCACAGCAACGAAGACCCTGCACAGCCAAATATAAATAAATAAATACAATTTTTAAATTTTAAACTAACTCTTAAAAAAAAAAAGAAGTCATATTATTATATTACTGAGCCCAAGTCAGAGTCTTTCTGATACAGATGTTGGGTTTTTGGTTTGTTTGTTTTTTTTATGTGGTTCTAGAACACTTTTGCCATCTTCTATGTATGTCATAAAATGAGTTTGAGAAACCCTGAAGTGCAGGTCAGTGTGTAAATCCCTCAAACGCTATTCACAGGGAGGCCCCCACCTCTGCGTTACTCCACTCCTCAAAGGGCACTCATGCCGTCTTTCCTTCCCACGAGTCCTTTCCTGTAGCTACCATCTGCCTAATGCTTCCTTCGTGCCAGATTGCATACAGTGCAGTGGACATCATCTCCTATGATCCATATGATATAATCCTGTAGGGCAGGAAGTATTTATCCTGTTTTTCAGGTGAGGAAATGATGCTCAGCAGAGCTAAATGATTTACGCCCAAGTCATACAGCTGGTAGGAAGCAGATCCTGGATTCAAACCTGGTCCAGCTGCTCTAGCAGTAATAATTATTTTTTCCTTAGAGTCTCATTCTTTAGCTGCTGAGGAAGGGAATAGGAAGAATGAAAGAAGGAAGGAAGGTGAACAAAAGTTACTGCTGTTTCTTTTTCTTAGAAAGAAAGAATGTTTAGAAAAATCTCTCCAGATTTTGCAGTCATTTCCCACACTTTTTAGAAAAGGAAACAGATATTTGGACAAATGAAACAGCATGTACAAAGTCATATAGTACCCTGAATAAGTAAAACTGTTCACAGTGTGTTGGGGCCAGAAACTGTACCCAGGATTTCCAACTGTACCCCATCCTTCATTAAAAAAAAAAAAAAAACTCACATCAGTGAATTTATTTCTTAGTTTAAAAATATAGGTGAATAGTTTGTTTCAGTGACCCAGAATAGCAGTCCGTCATAGACCTTTGTGTGGATGGAAAGTCCAAGCCCTAAATTCATTCGTTGCTCATTCAGCTCATAATGTGGAGTACCTACCAGGTGCAGGGCTCAGGGTCAGGGTTAGAACAGAGTGCCAGACTGGGTTGATTGGTCCCTACCTACATAAGCAGCTTCCGGCCTAATGGATCTAAAATTTGATGAGTCTGACTCTGCCATTGTACATCATAGGTGAAGAGGAAAAAAGTGAAATTGAGCCAAACCATTGATTTGTATACTCGTTCACTTTTAATAATTGAATCCTTTGCCTATTTTTATAGTACCTGGTACATTTTTACATATGATGAAGGAAGGTGTTTCCTTGTACAAATATTTGTACAAAGAAACTTCTAGGCAGTTAAAATGTATCACTAAACAAAATAGTCAAAAATATCTGTCCCGACAGAGATTAGATCCTAATTGGGAGAAACAGGCGATGAACAAGGACCACAGTGAATAAAGAAACTATTTATTATATTGGAGAGTGACCTGGCTTAGAGGAAAACATAAATACTGAAGGAGAAGAGGAGTCTGGAACTCAGAGGGTCCGTGGGGCAGATGGCAGTTCTAAAGAGGATGCCCACAGCAGGCCTCCTGGAGAGTATCTGAGCTTGATTGAACATGAGTCAGTTAGCTTTGTGGATTTCTGGGGTGAGAATGTTCCAGCAAGGTCAACAGTCAGTGCAAGGTCATGTAAGGAGCTGTAAGCAGGCCAGTGTTGATAAAGCAGAGTAAGCAAGAGAGAGAGAGGAGGAAAGACCACAGAGAGAAAAGGGGGTGGGGGGTCGTGATCTTACACAGCCTCGTAGTCCCCTGGAAGGACCTGGCTTTACTCTTGGCTAGATGGGACACCTCTGAGGGTTGCGGGCTGAGGAGTGATACGGTGAGACTCGGTTTTAAAAGAAGCGCCCTGGCCTCTGTGTTGAGAAGAAC
Source organism: Neotragus pygmaeus (assembly GCA_006410875.1). Lineage (NCBI taxonomy): Eukaryota > Metazoa > Chordata > Mammalia > Artiodactyla > Bovidae > Neotragus > Neotragus pygmaeus. The sequence continues at coordinate 2,307,170 of SJYV01020496.1, forward strand.
CTCAAAGGCAAGGGTAGAGGTTGCTGCTGCTGCTGCTGCTGCTGCTAAGTCGCATCAGTCGTGTCCAACTCTGTGCAACCCCATAGACAGCAGCCCACCAGGCTCCTCGGTCCCTGGGATTCTCCAGGCAAGAATACTGGAGTGGGTTGCCATTTCCTTCTCCAATGCATGAAAGTGAAAAGTGAAA
>SJYV01020496.1:2312545-2325512 GCA_006410875.1 Neotragus pygmaeus
TCATTGGAAAAGACTGATGCTGGGAGGGATTGGGGGCAGGAGGAGAAGGGGACGAGAGAGGATGAGATGGCTGGATGGCATCACTGACTCCATGGACGTGAGTCTGAGTGAACTCCGGGAGCTGATGATGGACAGGGAGGCCTGGCGTGCTGCGACTCATGGGGTCGCAAAGAGTCAGACATGACTGAGCGACTGAACTGAACTGAACTAACAAATTAATCAAACAAAGGAGAGCATGTTGGAACGTCCCATCTATGGGTTGATCGGAAGCATAAGTGACAACCAGGACTTGAGGCTGGCCTCTGAAGGGGGAGGGGTACCGTCTTGCAGGACTGAGCCCTTAACCTGTGGAATGATTCTATCTCTGGGTAGATAGTGTCGGAATTGAAATGAATTGTAGGACACATAACTGATGAAGCAGAGTTCTTGTGGAATCTGTGGAGAAACTCATCACCTCTCCCACACACCGCCCCCACCCTGACATACACACATTGGAACTTGGCCCAGAATCTTCACTAACTGAAGTAACTAGTTAAGAGACAAAAGTAACCTAGTCTCGAGTGGTAGCAGAGGAGGTGGGAGAAGTGGTTGGATTGCCGATAGATTTTTGAAGAAGGAGTCACCAATTTTTCGAGCAGATTAGATGATGTAGGGCGGGGTAGGTGAGCAAAAGGAAAGAGTCCAGATTGATGCCAAAGTTTTTTGCTTTTTTTTAAATTGAAGTATAATTGATTTATAATATTGTGTTAGTTTCAGGTGGACAGCAAAGTGATTCAGCGATATATATGTGTGTGTGTGTAAAAGCACTCAGTCGTGTCCAACTCTTTTTGACCCCATGGACTGTAGCTCACCAGGCACCTCTGTCCGTGGATTTCTCCAGGCAAGAATACAGGAGTGAGTAGCCATTCCCTTCTCCATGGGATCTTCCCAACTGAGGGACAGAGCCCAGGTCTCCTGCACTGCAGGCAGATTCTTTACTGTGTGAGCCACCAGGGAAACCCATATGTATATATTCTTATATGTATGTATTTTTACTCTTTTTTAGGATTCTTTTCCATTATAGGTTATAAGATATCAACTATAGTTCCCTGTGCTATATAATAAATCCTTATTGCTTATCTACTTTATATATAGTAGTATCTACTAACCCCTACTCCTAATTTATCCCTCCCTACCTTCTTTTGCCTTTGGTGACCATAAATTTGCTTTCTATGTCTGTGAGTCTGTTTCTATTTTGTATATAGACAAATTTGCATTATTTTTCAGATTCCACATGGGAGTGATATCATATAATATTTGTCCTTCTCTGACTTCACTCAGTATGATAATCTCTAGGTCTGTCCATGTCGCTGCAAATGGCAATATTTCATTCCTTTTTATGAATGAAAAAGGTTTTTTTAAAATTATTTTTTGTTTTTGGCTGTAATGGGTCTTCATTGTTGTGTGCAGGCTTTCTCTAGTTTCGGGCTTCAGTAGTTGCAGCTTGCAGTCTTAGCTGTCCTGGGGCATGTAGGATCTTCCCAGACCAGAGACTGAACCTGTGTGCCCTGAATTGACAGGCAGATTCTTAACCATGGGCCCACCAAGGAAGTCCCTGATGACAAAGTATTTAACCTGAGCTGCTGGAAGGCTGAACTAGCCATCTTCTGATGTCACGGGAGACCAAGTGGCACAGATTTGCATCAGTGAATTCAGGAGTTGGGTGTGTTTGTCTTAGAGACATAAGCCTGTCTTGGGAGAACAGGCTGGGCTGGAAATGCAAATTTGGAAGTTACAGTCTACAAAAACTGCAAGATTGGACAAGACCACTAAGGGGCTTATGCTGTCTGGTAAAGGCTGGTGAGAATGACCCATTCATCCAAATGGAGAATTTCATTTCCCCAAATGTTTAAGGACAGGGAGAAATGATTAAGAGCAAAAAGATTATTTGACAATGATTTAGACAGTTCCCCACAGAAAAACAAAATTATAGGAGCAAATTTAATTTTTAAATTTATTTTTCTCAATTATGGTAACAGATTTTGGCCAGGAGCCCCATGCCTCTACAAAAAGCTCACAAATGTGTGGGCAAGGAGTAAATGTGGAACTTCCTCGTGTACATGAAAACACTGGCACCAGGCAAAACCCGTAAGTGCATAGAGACCCAGAGGCTACATTCTTCAATTACTGGGAGATGAAGTTTCACTCTTAGCCTCCAACAGCCCAGGACACAAGGAGAGAGGGGACATACAGGTCCCTGGTGAGTAGGACCCCTAATTAAAGTCCATGAGACTATTGCACAGCTGGATATTTATATTAAAACGTCTGCCCTTCTGAAATCTCCCCTTGTTACCAACAAGAATAAGAGGCTGAGTAGTTTCTCCCACTACTCTAATTTCTTCCTAATGGTGTAAGTGCGTGGCTTGTGAAGGGACAAGTTCTGAGTCGTTCATCTCGTCATGCATTCACTAAGTAGCTATGGAAAGCCATTCTAGCTCCATCCACCTGCATGGGAGCAGTGAGCCTGCCCTGCAGGAGAGAGCGGGCACCTGCCCCAGGAAGGTCTGTACAATCCTTTGCTCAGCAAAGGAACCTCCTTCTCTCAATGGGTTTCCCACTGGATTCACCTCTGCATCTTGTCAATACAATCATGCTGCCAATGCAAACAATGGAAACATCTGAGCAAGGAGTCCAGCAGTATTCAATCTGCCCGCCTAAAGCAAACGTGCTCCCAGGACTCACTCAATTGCTACAGTTGGTTAAGAGCCACTGTATGAATTTGCTTCATGCCCAGAGTTGCAAGCCCACCAGTTTGAATGACTCTGTGCTGCACGGACATGCAATTAGATCCCAGACTTCTTCAGCTTTGCACCCTTCCCTGGTGAGCACTAAGGTGTTTCTTTCCCTCTACAGTGCTCCAATCTCAACATATCAAATGATCTCTCTCTTTTTTTTTTTCTGGTCAAATTACACAAGCCTAATTCTACAAGTGCCCAATAACACAGATGTTGTGCACCATCAACCAATCTCTTCTTGCTTTGTGACTTTTTAAATTCCCCTGTAAACTATAGATGGGGAACTCTGTGTGCTTATATTTCCACAAGCCAGTCCTCTCTTTTCAAGCAGTCCTCCAAGGAAATTCTTATTCTACTGCCATCAGTGTGGCTGCTGTAATTGCTCATAAAGGCATCTATGGGACTTTGCAGCCGGCGCCTTTACTAAGCTCTGTAATTAATTCTTGGAAAGCCATAGAAGGAGCTTGTTCAGAGCACTGTTAAATCAAAAGCAGGCTTCCTGTTGGCCCACTCAGATGGAGCCCTGATAGTTTAAAACAGATAATGAGCCAGGCAAAAGAAATCCCCAAACAGCCATTCATTCCTCTAGCAGTAGCATCGATGTGCCACCCAAGACATAAATAGCACATGGGTCATACGCTGTTGCAGAGACCATGGTTCCTCCGAAGCACAGAGGGGCTTTGGAACATGAACTTTAACTACTGGCCAGATACTCAGTTGCTTCACATGTTTTTCTTTAATGCGCTTGTTTGTTTGCTCATGCATGCTGAGATTGTTCTGATAAAAACAATTCAGAAAGATGTGTGGGTGTGGTGTGTATTGTGAGCTGAAGGGGCAGATTCCTCAAGCCAGTTGATGGTCCTGGTCTACATGCATGAAGTCAGCTTGAATAATAATAATATTCAAAGTTGCAATTTGTTGAGTGACAGTATGTCCCGGCAGGCTTTGATGCTCTGTGCACACATTCTTCCAAGGGCTCTAAGAAGACAGAGTGATTGCCTTCATAGTACAGAGTGAAACCTGGTATTACAAAGTCGTCATGCTCCACAGATGGCTTCATGAGAGTAAGGCAGACCTTAGCTTACTTTCTATACGCCTAAATAAAACTGCTTCTGTAAAAGCACCATGCCTTGTATACATTAAAGACTCAATACATTTACTTATTACGATACAGTGCTTATTGACTCAGTGAAACCCATCCTTAGTCACTAGTTTTAAAAGGGAACTTGCCATTTCTCTATAATAATAATTCTCAGTTGGGGGTGATTTTGCCCCCCTAGGGAACAGTTTTAATTGTCACAGCTGGGGAGGGAGTCTTTGCTACTGGTGTCTAGAGGGTAGAGGCTAAGGATGCTGCTGGACATTCTACAATGCACAAGACTGCATGCCCCCTCAACAAAAAGTTCTCCAGCTCGAAATGTCAATGGTGTTGAAGATGAGAAACCCTGATCTATAGCCAACATCAACCAATAAATATATCATCTTTTGTAGGTTAACACTTATATTATAAAATGTCAAACTGAGAAAAGAAAATGATTAATCCCATAGGCTCTGACTTACATTCTAGAACTGGTCAAAAATGTGTCTTTTATTTCCGAAATCCAGACAAGACTCAAACACAAATATCAATATCAGGTACAGTTTGATTTGGGAGATATCTGAGAAAGATTGGAGCACCAAGCCCAGTTTTGTGTATGGAAATTAATTTTGAGTCGTCATATGAAAAGAAAATCCAGCCAATATCAAGTATAAAAATTGGCTGGAAAAAAAAAAATTGGCTCCCCCAAGGCCTATAAAGAAAATTTCAACAAATTTCCAAGAACTGATATCATAGAGACAGTGTTGTCTGTCCACAATAATACAAAAATTATCAAACAGTAAACTCAACAACAAAAATAAAAAGCTTATTTTTGGAAAAGTAAAAATAGCTAAATGATTCTTGGATTAAGGTATAACTCATACGACTTCACCATTTGCTTTTGTTACTTAATAATCTATCATAAAGTTTTCTCCTATACCTTTAAAATATGTTCTAAAATATTTTTGGGGAAGTATGATATTCTAAAATATGGATGACATAATTTATTTAACCAATCACTTGTTTAGGCGCATTTACATTATTCTCAATTTTAAACTGTTATAAATATTGCTATAATGAGCATGGAACATTTTTACTTCATTGTTCACAAACATATCTTGCATCATCAAGTTCTCCTATGTTTCTTAATTAGAATGTTCCCAATTGGAGATCAACTGTATAACAACTTCATCTGAAGGAATAGGTGTAATTTTTCAAAAAGAAAGAAACTTTCATTTTAGATCTTTCAGCAAACATCAGATTGCGCCAGGAAAATATCAACTTAGGATAGTGATTTGTGTCCCTATTTTAGAAAGAATAAAGAAAAGGGCAGTATAGGCACTGCATTATCAGATGCCACCTTTATAATTTGTGGATCCCACACACCAGTATGTAAATAAGAGATACTGAGTTATTTCCTCTGCAGGCTTCCTCTAAATTGAAAAGTTATATTACTGAAGCTAGACCAGCCACAACAGCAAAAACAATAAATTGAATAATATTCGTGGCATTTAACACTGAGAAAACAAGCATTTCTAGATAACTACTTATTGTGTAAGACAAAGAATTCTGGAAACAGGAAATAAATGGGATAGGCAAAACTGAAAGGAAAAAAATTGAATGAAAATTCATAAGGACTGAAAATATTGGCAGTTCTAGAGCAGAAATAGTAGCTGAGTAATGAGGTGGTGTGCATGTGAATATGGACACAGTCCACACTGCCTGAACTCAGGGAAACCATGTGCAGTGCTTGTTAAGGGCCCATATCCCTATCAAACTGCCTTGACCTCATTTTGGTGGTAGAGGTAGGTGACCTTGGCCAAGTTCACACTCAGTTTCTGTATCTCTGAAGTGTCTGTAATAACATCTTTTACCTCATAGGGATGCTATGAGAATTGATTGCAAAAACCCATGTATATAAATGGCCTAGCATAGTGCCTAGCACATTTGTGTGTGCTCAATAAGTATTAAGTATTAACCATTATTATATGAATGCCAAGATATTATTAAGAAAAGCCACACGGTTAATTGAGAAACATGAATAAGAACTAGCTGTTGTTATCATGCCCCTGTAATAAACTCACATTCATTTTAAATGAATTTAAAATGCAGTTCATTTTAACACAAAGATGTTAGTTGGGTTCTGCAATACACTTTTTAAAAATTCTAAATTCTAAAATAATACTATTTTAAATTCTAAAATACTATGAAATCTGGGTGCAAGCTTAGACTCTAGTTATTAAAATATTCAATTTGTCACGGTCAGAGCAGCTTTAGGGTACATAAGATCAGGTCACCTGGGCAGCCCAGATAGATTGTCTCTGGAAGTGGATTGCATTCTTTCAAATGGTAAGATACAGATCCACTCTCCATGAAATGTGGGGAAAAAAAAGAATTGATTTATATCTGCCAAATGCACTCCCTTGATAATAGCTAGATTCCATAACAGTGTTTCTTATTTTGTTTTGTGTAAGGATTTGGATTTGAAATATAGAAATTCCCGGTGAGAGCACTCAGTAACCACTAATGACCCTGAATAACTACTGAGAGTTCCTCTCTCCAGGTGTTTCTTGACTTCTTACTTTTGCATTCCAGTCCCCTGTAATGAAAAGGACATCTTTTTTGGCTGTTTTTTCTAGAAGGTCTTATAGGTCTTCACAGAACCATTCAACTTCAGCTTCTTCAGCATTACTAGTCGGGGCATAGACTTGGATTACCGTGATATTGAATGCTTTACCTTGGAAATGAACAGAGATCATTCTGTTGTTTTTGAGACTGCATCCAAGAACTGCATTTCAGACTCTTGTTGACTATGATGGCTAGTCCATTTCTCCNGACTTTATATACTTTGACAAAAACCAAGATATATTGTGTTTTTCCCTCACAGGACTGTCAATGTTAATACAAACTTTTAAAACCAAGAAAAATCTGTATCCACATTATACCTATAGGAAATAAAGTTTATTGATAAACTGTTATTAAAGAGTTTTTAAAATATATACACTGTGTTTTTCCAAGAGTAAAAGATTTCCACTGGGCTTAAAATACTATCTTTATGCAGAGCTTTAACTAATCCACTGTTTCTATCCATGAAAATGGCCACGACACAGGGGGAGGCTGTCCTATGCCTGTGGCTTGTATCATCCATCTCGTATATTCTTGGGTGCTCTTTTACCGCCTTAATTCTATTTTCTTTAGAACACCCTTTTGAAACAATATTTTAAATTATTTTCTTTTTTAATGTGAGAAACCACATATACTTTAAAATCAATGTCAAGTGTCTAATAAAACTGAAAAACAGAACAAAGAGAAGGTTAAGCATTTGGAGACAGCTATTCAGAAGACACTCTTTCTAAGTCTAAGGAACTTCTGCACCATATTCTTTCAGACAATTCCACACTAGCCCAAAGAAGGGCAGAAAGGTGGTGGCCGAGGCAGCGCCCCCCACACTCTGGGCACTGGGCCAGGCTCGGAGACGATCCCCTTCGCTCGCACTCCGGGATTCTGACAGAAAAGTAAAACGAATCAAAACTCAGGTGCTACTAAGTAGAGGCGAGATAATAGAGTCTTAAACAGAACAAAACCAGTCACATCCTGACTCATAAAATCAAACTCCTATATGCTTTTAAAAGCTGATCTCTTCTCATATTTCTGCTGGTTTCCAGTAGGGCCCCTTACTGACAACTCTTCTGGGAAGCAAATGATGCTCTCAAAATTCCTGCTGAAGCCAGGAGGATCACTACACGTGCCTCCCCTCAAATGAGCTCCCAGAAGACGGAGCTTAATAAGACAAAGGCAACAGTGACAGGCAAATCCTCCTGAGTCCAGACCAGGAGGGCCATTAAAGGCAAAGCCGCTCCCCAGAACAGCAAGGGCGGCTGAAGCCCCAGCCCTTCACAGCCTGAAACTCCCTGGAAATATTTCTGTTGGATGTAAAGCAACGTAACAGTTATAACAATGGAAATAGAAGATGAATGCATACATATTCAAAACTTTTAATTTCAGTTTTCTTCTGCATTCTGAAGAGACCAAAGATGGCCAGTAAGAGCTACCTTCCTTGGAGGCCTGCTCTGTGCTACACACCAGGCTTGTCACAACCTGGAAAGCAGGGGCCGAGTTACCATCTCAGCTCCACGGAGGCCAGGAGAGAGGTCACTCCAGACACAGTCAATTAGCAGCAGAGCTGAGAAACCAGCCCATGTCTCTTTGACGACAAACCCAGTGCATTTCTCATTATGCTACGGTTACCTTTTCTACCACAGCAAATAAGAAACGGCAAATTTAAGAGACAGGGTTATATACGACTTCAGGACCAAACAGACATGGACGCTTCCAGAATGGGTTCCCAGCCGGAGTGCCTTGGGGGAACCACGCACTTCCTATACCGAGAACCTCAAACTTGGACCCTTCCCACCCAGGGCGCTGTGTGTCTGTGGAGAGGGGAGGAGGGCAGGGGAGCTCTACTACGGCAGGACGAATCCAGAGGGAAGGAATTTCCATCATCTCCTTCAATATATCAGGGGTCCCCAAAGACCACCATGGTGGTCATAGCTAAGAGCTGTGGTGTATTCTAAGCCAGACAACATTCTGAGTGCATTCACATACTGAGTTCATTTAATCCTCACAGTGAGTGAGCAAGTGAATGTTAGTCGCTCAGTCGTGTCTGACTCTGCAACCCCATGGAGTGTAGCCTGCCAGACTCCTCTGTCCATGAAATTCTCCAGGCAAGAATACTAGACTAAGTAGCCAATCTCTTCTCCGGGAAACCTTCCCAATCCAAGGAACACACCCAGGTCTTCTGCACCAAGGGCAGGACCTTCACCGTCTGCGCCCCAGCGGGGCCCTCACGGCGGGTGCTGCCATCACACCCCACTTCTGAGTCCCTCACTGCTGAGCTGGGGGCGAGGCAGTCTGGCTCCAGGCACAGTCCACTCTACACAACCCTGTTACCACCTCACCAGACCCAGCGGAGCCTCCGTGTCTCCTCGTTTCACTGACCTTTCAGCCTCACTCAGCAAGCGTGACCACAGCGGCCTTCTCGGGCTCCCTTCCCTGGGCTTTCCGTGTCTCCTCTTCCTCTAACTCCTGGCCTGAGTGCTGGGCTCCTCCCTTCACCTTTGCCAACCACGACAGGACTTGGTTCCGTGCCTGCTTCTCCTACCTACACTCAAGTCCCCAGTAGCGTGGTCTCAGGCAACACCCTGGCTCTAAGGAACTCCAGTACGGCACCGCCACCCAACCTCTACCCAGGACAAACCTCTCCTCTCACCTCCAAGCCACACACTCAACATCTGCCCGCAGATCCCCACTAGATATTTCCCACTGCACCTGTTCCTCCCCAGGGCACCCCCAATCTCACTTAATCCACCGAGCTGCTCAGATCAAAAAGGACACACCTTAACTGATCTATTTCCTCCACCCTGACATCCAATCCATCAAGAGGTCTCCTGGGTGCCCCCTCTAAAATATAAGCCGACGCAGACGACAACAGCATTTCAACAATCTCCCCACTAATGTCCAAGAAATCTCTTACCTGGCCTAGTGAAACAGCCTCCTAACTGGTAGACCTGCTTCTAGTCTGTACCCTTACCCACTTCAAACCATTCTCCACGTGGCAGCCACAGCAATCAACTTAGGAATCAGACTGCATCAGACTGCACTTGCAATAAAACCAAAACTCGACCACGGCTCACAAGGCCACAGGGCCCTCGCAGCCTCTGCAGCTTCCAGTCAGGGCCTCGACCCCTTCCCTCTTCTCCAGCCCCGCAGGCCGCCCACTGCTCTTCTGAGGGCTGCATCTGCTAAGCCTCTACCTAAAGGCTCTCTGCCAGCTCTTCCAGTGACTATCATCTTTGCGTTTTTTAACTCTCACTTGTTAGATACACCCTTTCAGCACTACCTACATAAAAGCACCCCGCCTACCCAAGACCCCCTCTTCACAGCCTGCCTATTTACTTCTTTTGTTGAACTTCACACCACCTGAAACTACCTTGGTACAGGTTACCCATTTATTGTCTACACCCTTACTGTCCTGCATTCCCAGTAACTAAGCATCCAAGAAACAGATTCTCAACAGACAGTAGTCACTATTCCTAAGCCAGAAACACAAGTGACTGCTTGCCAGTGGCGGCACTGAGGCTCCAAGGTAAAGGCAAGAATGAGAAAACTCGACTTTTCAACATAAATCAACTAGACTTCAAAAAAACAAGCAAGCAAACAAAAGCGCCTGGCACTCTGGGACTCTGTTACGCCTCAGACAGGACTTCTTTCCACTCTGTGACGTGCTACAAGAGGTGAATGTTTCAAAGTCAAATTCTTTGTTTGCCAGAAAGTCAAAAATAAATTTCAAAATAGAACTTAATAAACATTTCTAATAACTTTTTATAACACTTTGCCAAAATTTACCCAGTGACAGCTCATAAACTATGTTAATCACGTTTTGCTTTGTCTTTTTACCAAGACAGCAGAGATTAAAACGAGGCTGTTTCTAAGGGTCAGCCATCGTGCTAGAACGATCCGAGAGACACTTCTAGAGCTCCTGAAACTGGAACCCTACGCATGCTCTCTAAGACACCAGATAAACTGACCAATATTCTGACACACACACAAAACGAGTTCAGATAGTCAGCTGATACCTGATACAGCCAGTTAGCCAACGCCATACCTAGTTATACAGCCAGTTAGCCAATACAGCTAGTTGGCACCCTTCTGGAGACTGCCCTACATTTTCTGCTTACACACACTAATTGTACAGATTATTTAGAATTTAAACAGTGTAAGCTACAGAAATTATCTATACTAACTGTAGAGACCTTTAGAAATTACAGTGTAAGCTGTTCTTTAAGATGGTTGCACATTTAAGAATATACCAAACTATAAAGATTCCTTTTTAAGGGATCAAAAAAAAAATTTAAGTATATAATTCCTTCTGTACCCTTGACTTCACATCTGAAGATACAATGCGCATAAAATCCAAGAACAGCTACCATACAAACAAGATTAATAGTAAATGAAATACAATAATATAAAATCTCACCAACCAGGTGGTTGCTAAGTCTGACCTCAAGAATAAATTTCTGTACCAAAGTGCAGTATATGGTGCATTGAGTACCAGAGCCTGGTAGGACTAAGCTAGAATTAGGGGGAGGGGATAAAGAGGAGAAAGGGCCGCAGGCGAGGTGGGAGCCATCTGCACAAAGAAAAGCAACTTAAACAAGCAAACACGGGAAAGGCCACGCCCTCCAGCGTCTCACCGCCAAGTCAGGAAGGCGGCGCTGCAGGGGCGCAGCGACAGAGCCTACCGAATACGGGGGACCCCGAGAGTCCAGCCAAGGGGGCTGACTGAGTTCAGAAAGAGTGGGAAGGGAGGAACGGCACAGAGGCACACAGAAGACATTGCACAAACGGGGTCTGACTTAAGTCATCACGCTGTGCACTGTAGATACACGCAATCTTTACTTAAAAAGCAAGAGTAATAATAATACCAAATATAAGAATTTTAAAGTAAATTGCCACTCCTAATTTTTTTTTAATGGCTTTGATTTGGACCATGAATTTGACCAGTGGCCCCAATTTCACCACCCAAAACTATTCTTCCTCCTTCCNGGCAGGAGGAGAAGGGGACGACCGAGGATGAGATGGCTGGATGGCATCACGGACTCGAAGGATGTGAGTTTCAGTGAACTCTGGGAGTTGGTGATGGACAGGGAGGCCTGGCATGGTGTGATTCATGGGTTCGCAGAGAGTTGGACATGACTGAGCGACTGAACTGAAACAACATGTTTATGCAAACTCTGGACAGAAACAATACAGTCACCAAACCTAGATTATTTTCTCAGGAAAATTCCTGACCGCTAGCAATCAGTATCTTCCTCTTTATATCCACGTACAATCAACACTAATCCAGGGACAGTAATGAGCTGGGCATCAAGGAGACAAGAAAAATCAGGAAATGAATCTATCCAGCTTCCTTACAATAAGCACCTACACTTGAACTAGATCCTGAAGGACAAGTAGAATTTGCCACATGGCAAAAGATGGGGAATCGGGTTCTTAGAAGTAGAAACACCAAGTGCCAAGGCATGTAGTTGTGAGAGGGCAGGGTCCATACTGGAAAATGGAGACGCTGCAGTGTGACTGAATCGCTAGGGGGATGGCACAGAGGGTGGAGGCATGAAGCCAGGGAAATAGGCTTCCTGTTTTCTGCCTTTCCAATAGAATGAAAGGTTACCTCTGGAAGTTTTGCATGCAGTTCAGCAGTGGTAGAATTAGGTATTCGTCTCTTTGGGCAAAGATACAAGAAAAGTAACTTAGGCCAGGCATACAAAATGCCTGCACACATGCCACCACCCCTACTCTCAACTCCATGACAGGCATGACCAATCAGTGATCTCCCTCTGTCCTTCTGAGGCTACACATGCTCTCAGAACCCTTTCCACAGTTCTCAGGCAGATATACCAACAGATCAGGGTACGGTATTAGATATAACCCATTTCACATCCCTATCTGAGGGAACAGTTTTTTGCATGGTTTGGCTGAACCATGTCTAATATATGGCAAATAAAACCTTTGTCATTGTCAGCTTTCAGAAATTTATGGCTTAAAGCAAGAGTATTTAGATAGACCAAGACTGAATTTCCTCATGATGAACCTTATTTCTAGCTCTTACAAACTTACATTATTTACTACCTTCTATGTGCCAAGTTTCCAATAACACCTAACATATTGCCACATGTACTACTCACAACAGTTCAACGAATTGGGCATCTTTATTTCTGTTTAAGATAAGGAAAATGTGGCATCAGTTCAGTTCCGTCACTCAGTCATGTCTGACTCTTTGTGACCCCATGGACTGCAGCACACAAGGCCTCCCTGTCCATCACCAACTACGGAGTTTACTCAAACTCATGTCTATTGAGTCAGTGATGCCATCCAACCATCTCATCCTCAGTTGTCCCCTTCTCCTCCCGCCTTCAATCTTTCCCAGCATCAGGGTCTTTTCAAATAAGTCAGTTCTTCACATCAAGTGGCCAAAGTATTGGAACCTCACCTTCAGCATCAGTCCTTCCAATGAATATTCAGGACTGATTTCCTTTAGGATGGACTGGTTGGATCT
>SJYV01020496.1:2325672-2345614 GCA_006410875.1 Neotragus pygmaeus
TTTTTTTTTTTTTTAATTTATTTATTTTTAAATTTAACTTTACAATACTCTATTGGGTTTGCCATACATCGACACGAATCCACCACAGGTGCACACAAGCTCCCAATCCTACACATTTCAATGGAAAATGTTTATAGTAATGCTAGATACTGTTCAACATGATGATTGCATAAATTTATCAGCTAAACAACAGTGCCTTTGTGTGGTTAAGTTATTGATAGATGTTATCAAGTTCTCCATTGGTTGCCTTTTCTGGCTTATTAAAGCAAAACAACCGTACCCTATTGTACTGTCAGGAACTTTGAGAACAGTATAAAAATGATAGTTATTCTTCCTAGGGGAAAAATATATTAAAAAACAAAAACAAAAAAACAAATTCCACACACACTCTCACGTATTCTAAGGTTAAAAAATTCCTTGATTTACGATTTTATCACCTTATTTTGGCCAGTCTAATGGCTACTCTTTAGGGTAAAAATGTGCCTCGATAAACAAGCAAACGATAACAAATAGTTACACCACATCAGCCTGGGGAAGCCCGTGGCAGAGTTTGAAGAAATTTGCTATTTAAAAATCTCAAACTGATTTTGTCAATCTCTTCAATCTTTCACCATTTCTTTATCTATGGAAGACTGTTTCCACCTTTGCCAACTACCGAGATGATGGAGCTGGGTGGATTATTCTTACATTTCTCTATGACGACACTCATAACAGCTACTTCCTATAGCAGCTTCTTCTTTTTTTTTTTTTTTAATTAATTAATTTATTTATTTTTAAATTTAACTTTACAATACTTCTTAATCTGAGAAAGCTTCCAGCCCTGGCTTCCTAGGGCTCTCTCTTTAAACTCCAGGCAGCTACTCCTCTTAGCAATGAATGGCTCCAGTCAGCAGCTGAGCACATCAATTACAGCCTCCTACAGCTGCTCCCCAAGAGTCTCATTGCTTCTTACATGTTCAGATGATCTTCAACTGCATCTTGATCTCTCAGGAGCCGCACATTTGAGCATTTATTTGTCAGCAGCACTTCTAAATGATGTCTTATGGCAATGTTCTAATGAAGCCATGCCCCTAATCTGAGGAGCTGGTTCTGTTTTCAAACTGCCCATCACGCTACCCTCACTCCACTTGATGGAACAAGACTATGTGGCATTGTACTTCTAACTGCTTCTTCAGCACTTGTTGGGTCTTGAAGCAGCTTCTCCTTTAGCTCCAAATGATTTACTGGGCATACTAGGGGTAACTTCCAAGTAGTTTCCTATAGCTGACCATTACTTCTTGCCTTGTAGTTACTTCTCAAGCCCCTCTCCCCACCAGCTGACTCATTTCTAAAGTTGGGTGTGGCTCTCCACAGGAAGAAGACTACTTCTTTCATTTGTACTGTGAATGGTATATTTCTTATCCTTTTCGTTAAACAAGGATGTTACAGTCATCAGAAATTCTAGCCTTCCAAATGTAAATTTTTGAGCCCAGGGAGAACAATAATGGCTATCCAGCAGCCAGTAGTCATTTGTGATAAGAGCTCCTCAGGTAAGCTTCTGAGGAACTGGAAGGATGAGAGAAAGCACAACAGGTAGCCATCCACCACATCCACCACTCCTCAAGGACTTAAGGATCTGAATAATAAGGAAGTAAGATTTGGCCCAGACAGCTGAGATGCATATAAAAGGAATGAGTCAGTGAGCCCAGACACTTGCATCTTCCCATGCATAGTTCAGTTCAGTTCAGTCGCTCAGTCCTGTCCAACTCTTTGCGACCCCATGAATCACTGCATGCCAGGCCTCCCTGTCCATCACCAACTTCCAGATTTCACTCAAACTCATGTCCATCAAGTCAGTGATGCCATCCAGCCATCTCATCCTCTGTCGTCCCCTTCNTGTCCAACTCTTTGCGACCCCATGAATCACTGCATGCCAGGCCTCCCTGTCCATCACCAACTTCCAGATTTCACTCAAACTCATGTCCATCAAGTCAGTGATGCCATCCAGCCATCTCATCCTCTGTCGTCCCCTTCTCCTCCTGCCCCCAATCCCTCCCAGCATCAGAGTCTTTTCCAATGAGTCAATCTTCGCATGAGGTGGCCAAAGTATTGGAGTTTCAGCTTCAACATCAGTCCTTCCAATGAACACCCAGGACTTATCTCCTTTAGGATGGACTGGTTGGATCTCCTTGCAGTCCAAGGGACTCTCAAGAGTCTTCTCCAACATCACAGTTCAAACACATCAATTCTTCAGTGCTCAGCTTTCTTCAAAGTCCCATACATAAAAGATTGCTAAATTGCTAACTTCTAGATATCTGATTTTCCTTACTTAACAATAATCTTTTGTTATATGGGCCTCCTACCTGGACATGGTACAACAGACTTGTTCCAGATAGGAAAAGGAGTACGTCAAGGCTGTGTATTGTCACCCTGCCTATTTAACTTATATGCAGAGTACATCATGAGAAACGCTGGACTGGAAGAAACACAAGCTGGAATCAAGATTGCCGGGAGAAATATCAATCACCTCAGATATGCAGANCATACTGTTCATGGGGTTCTCAAGGCAAGAATACTGAAGTAGTTTGCCATTCCCTTCTCCAGTGGACCATATTTTGTTAGATGTGCAACTTCAGAGCAATGTCAGAAGATTCTTGCTACCAGTGGATAATTGCTGTTATCTGTTCTTGAGTCAAATTGAATTGAAATCAGTACCTATCCATTACTCTGGGAAGAATTTCCTTCTGAGTTGAGGGTTCGAAGATGGTTCTTCCTGAAGGTCTTACTCTAAGCAAGGTTGACCTTGCCAAAGTGCCTATCCTAACTGGTGCATTTATTGGACCATAATTGTATCTGATGTTTTAAAATCCTTTCTTTTGAAAGTAAGTTTTATTACAGAATTACTCTTATAATGCTTGCATTGAATTTTCCATTCTCCTGAAAGTATTTGCCATATACTACTAAACAGAATACTATTAATATAATTTCTCTAAAAACTTGGATCATTATCCAAGTAGTTTTCAAATTCTCATTTTATATAAGCATTCATTGCCACAAATAAATACAGGAATCTCTCAATATTTCTCTTTAAAGAACCAAATGCGTATTTGGCAGGAAAGCAGTACAACTCATGTTACTTTCCCCTAGAGCTTCAGGAGTAAATATTTTCCACTATCAATACCTCCAGTCACAAATACAATCCAGAAATCACTAAGTCTGCATTTCAGAGCTGATTAAGACACACCAATGAAGTAGTAAGGAGGGCTAGTTTTCTTGCAGAGATGATGAAAGTTTATGAAATTCAAGGAATTGAAAAGATAAATTAGGGGCCACTGGCTTACTCTAAAACCAACCACAGTTAGAGTGGGTACTCCTGTGGTAACGGGACATGCCATAGACTAGGATCTGTGTTCTACACCCAGCTCGACCTCTTCTGATCCATCCAGTTTAGGACTCTGATCAGTGAAATGGGGATGAAAACATCACCATGGCTTCTACCCCATGGCATTGCTATGGAGAGCAAATGAGATGAGATATTATATACAGAAAGCTCAGAAAGCTATAAACTGCTCTTCTGAAGGCAGTTATTTGTTGCTGTTGTTTAGTCACTTTGTCATGTCTTATTCTTTTGCAATTCCATGGACTATAGCCTGGGCTTCCCAGGTGGCACTAGTGGTAAAGAATCTGCCTGCCAATGCATGAGATGTAAGAGATGTGGGTTTGATCCCTGGGTCGGGAAGATTCTCTGGAGAAAGGCACAGTAACCCACTCCAGTATTCTTGCCTGGAGAATCTCATGGACAGAGGACCCTGGTGGGCTACAGTCCATAGGATTACACAGAGTCAGTTACGACTGAAATGACTTAGCATGCACACATGCACACACAGACTATAGCTTGCCAGGCTCTTCTGTCCATGGGACTTCCCAGGAAAGAATACTGGAGTGGGTTGCCATTTCCTTCTTCAGGGGATCTTCCGGAACACAGGGATTGAACCCACATCTCCTGCATTGGCAGGCACATTCTTTACCACTGAGCCACCAGGGAAGCTCAGAGTTATCTAGATCCTTGCAAAGACAGTTAGCATTCAATTACCTTAAAGAATGCTAAAACTTTATATATTTGATTAATCTTTTAATTGCTTGTAATCAGGCCTCCATCTGTGTACACCATGACACATTCTAAAGAATGTCACAACTTTGAGGTTGACAAAGCATAGAGATAAACTCACAAAGGAACTAAAAAACAAACTGCCCCATTACATAGCTATCCTATAATTCCTATCTCCCCTGACCATCTTCATTTACAGAACAGACTCTTTCTCCATAATTGCCTATAAAAGGGATCTTTTGAAAATCAAATCACACTTTATATAGAGAGAGTTAGTTCATAGGGCCTGCAGCAGTAAATCCTTTGGAAAGTGAATTATTATCCTTAATCTATCTGTTGTGTAAATACAGATTTTCATATCCTGGGTTTGCTTGAAATATATATATACTTGAACTGCAGGGTCCCCAGGGGTGATTTATTCTTCAGCTGCAGCTAACAAACTGCGGTTCTCGATGCATGACTGCTTTGGCAGTGCAATTGGGATTAAGAAGGAAGGCGATGTTTCAGGCCTCCAGCACCATGTGTGGGGATGACTCACTCCAGATTCTAGCATGCTCCATTGTGGTCCTCAAGAAGAGAATTTCTTTCCTTTTAAATGAAAGGCAATCTTAGTTATAACTACTTATATTACATGAATTCCAAATAACATAGTTTTCTTAACTACAGGCTCCCAAGGGCCTATATTTCTTATTAAGCATATATTTCACCTGTGTAAAAGTATAAGTGCTACATAAAGGTGAATTAATAGAACAAACGTTCAGAGAAAAAAACAGTAAGCACCTAGAAGACTATGTACTTATTCTAAGGATTCAATAACATTCCCTTATTAATAACTATTATGCATCAAATCTAAAACACAAATCTCAGCTGGACTGAATCATTTGGTAAAGCAAACGTTATGAATATGAATGAATGAATGTACATCATTTTATTGAGTCCTCTCCCGCTTGCATTTTTCTCTTTCCAAAGCATTTCAGTGTGTCCTGCTGAGGTAAACTGAGGCAAACATTGTTTTACGGGCACTTGGGATTTGTATTAATCAAGTATGGTAAGGCAGGCAGATACAGAAGACTGTCATAAAGGAAGAAGGTTTTTATATTTATAGATCCTTAAAAACAGGTGACATAGCATGCCACACAAGGCTATGTGGGAAAGTCAAGGGCAAGAATGGTGCTACTTCCTCAGACAAGAAGATGGAGAACAAAGTGTCTAAAGAGGTCGCTGCCCAGGGGGCCACAGAGGGGACGAAAGCCAAGGCCCCTGCTCCTCCTGAGGGTGGTACTTCCAAAATGGCACCTGTACCACTGACCAGGAAGGCAGAGGCCCCCAAGGACCCAAGAAAACATGGCATTCCCACCAAGGCCTTATCATCCAACATGGCCATAAGGCAGCAGCAGCTGAGAGTTAGAGGCAGGTGGAGAGAGACTGAGATTCTACTCTTCTATTCCCCTAAAAACCATCACTCCATTTATTTCTCTGTAACCCATATATTAGTATCAACAAAAACTTCCCCTTGGCCCCCACATGCACACAAAGGTCAGTAGGAAGCAGAGAGAGGGAAAAGCATGGGCAAGAGCCTTTATTGTGGTTTCTGCAGGAAGGTGGACAAGGTAAGTTAAGCAGGTTTAGTATTGGCGAGTTTGAATAATTTCAGGGGTCTCCAGGGTGAGGGGCTGTCTCTAGGTATCTGGATCTGGGGTGATGAGGTCAGAGGAGTGATGGCTCAATGAGTAAGAACCACCAGAGGCAGTGGTTGGGGATGTGGGTTCTGAACTGGTTGGTCTGCATATGAAAGGCAGGCTCACAGGTAAGGTGTTTGCTCTCACTGGGCATTACCTGGCCCCAGAAAGGGCAGTCTCTCCAGGGTCAGCAAGGCTCTGAGATGTCAAAGCACCAAAAATGCAGAATAAAAAGACATGACTAATAGACATATCAACTGTAATTCTCTGGAACTAAACAGGAAGTGAGAGTTAAGGTCTAAACATGTATTTCACCCCTCATTTCTCCTGAACTCAGGAAGATTCTTTCTGAGAGTTTCAAAGAAATGAAAGCTGAAGTAAAGAAATGAAATCTTACTTGTCTAAGACTTTTCAATGAATAACCATAAAACCACTCACTTGAACAAATAATGCATGGAAATTCTCAAAATAGAGTATGTATCAATTCCATATATATGTTGTGAATTCATTAGGGTTAGGTTTTGCTCTATGTGGCTTATAATCAATTTAACAATGGCCTAAACAATGTAAAAGCTTTGTCTTTTTCATGTAAGTGAAATCTAGAAGCAGGCAGTCCAGGGTGGCTATGGCACTGTTCTCCACTGAGTCCTCAGGGATCCAGGCTCATTTGAGCTCAGGGTAAGCTCTCTCAAGATCCTCTTCTGGCTCCAATGTTAGAAGATGACAGAACCATGTTTCAGGCAGCATGATGAAGGAGGGAACAAAAAATAAGAAAGTAAAAGGTATTTATGGAAAAGGAAATGGCAAACCACTCCAGTATTCTTACCTGGAAAATCCCATGGACAGAAAAGCCTGGTGGGCTACAGTCCACTGGGTCACAAAGAGCCAGACAGGACTTAGAGACAGTAAGAGGCATAAAGCAGCTGTGTTTCAAAGATGATTCCCAGATTTATCACATGACGTTTATCAGTTTTATCTTTGTTGGCCAGAACTTAGTCACATGGCCATGCCTAGACACACACAGACACACACACACAAAAAAAAACCCTGAAAAATGTAATTATTTAGTTCAACTAAAAATCAAAGTCTCTATTGCTCCAAAAGAAGAGAAGACCAGACTTGGGAGAGAATTAGCAGTTCCCATGCCAGCATTCTGTATTGAATTTCTACCACTTATCCTTCCAAGTTCCCTTCTCTTTTATACCACAACCAACACCTCCTAAAGTAGTAGTCTAGAAACTTTTCAAGCCAGAAATCTGAATGTCAGCCTAAGCTTCATTTTCATTTAGGCCAGAACTAAGTTTGGCTTCTCTCACATCCTAAATCTCTCTTAAGCAATTTCGCATGAGTTACTACCATATGAAAATGTAAATTGGTGCAGCCACTGTGGAAAACAGTATGGAGGTTCTTCAAAAATCTAAAAATAGAGCTGCCATGTGATCCAGCAATCCCACTGCTGGGCATATATCCAGAAAAAACTATAATTTGAAAAGACACATGCACCCCAATGTTCACTATAGCACTATTTACAACAGCCAAGACAGGGAAGCAATCTAAGTGCCCATCAGCAGCTGAATGGAAAAACTAGTGGGATATGCATACAGTGAAATACTATTCAGCCATAAAAAAAGAATGAAATAATGCCATTGGCAGCAACATGGCTGGACCGAGAGATAACCATACTAAGGGAAGTAAGTCAGACAGAAAAAGACAAATATCCTATTATATTACTTGTATGTGGAATCTAAGTTACAACATGAACTTATCCACGAAACAGAGATAGACTCATATACAGAGAGAACAGACTTGCGATTGCCAAGGAGGAGGGGGATGGAGGAGGGATGGATTGGGAGTGTGGGATTAGCAGATGCAAGCTATTATACATTGAATGGATAAAGAACAAGATTCTATTGAACAGTACCAGAAGCTATATTCAATATCCTGTGATAAACTATAATGGAAAAGAACATGAAAAATAAGGTATATTCATGTATAACAATCATTTTGCTGTACAGCAAACTATACTTCAATAAAATAATTTTTTAAGTTACTACTACCATAACCTCCTATCTGGTCTACTATTCTCCAGATTTACTGCCCACATTCCCTGCTCAACACCCGCAAACCTATTCCAAATCATACTTCTCTCTGCAGCAGGAGCTATTTTTCAACATGTTCACCACGTCTCTTCCTGTGTATAGCCCTTCAGAGGCTCCTGATGGCTTTTGGCATAAAGTCCAATATCCTGGCATTGAATGTTAGGCTCCCCGTGATGTGGGGTCCCTGTGTCTCTCTCACCTTGTCTTCTTTCTCCTACTCTTACAAGCCCATACTACAACAGCCCATGAAGTCTCAAACACAGCATGTAGAAATGCATGGAATCACTGAAGATCTCTGGGCTTCATAACATTAATCAAAGATATCATGCTATTGTTTTAAAAGAAAGAAGTGGGCATGTTGGCATCAAGAATAAGGAGAAAGGTTTCTTTCGATCATAATCATTCCAGGCTGGAAACTTTCCAATCCAGGATCAACCTAAAAAGAAATGTTGGAAGAAAAATGTATGCTTTAACTAAGTCCAAAAAAGAAAACCCTGGAAAGCAAATATATGGAAGAATGTGGTAATCTCACTTATCATCATATTAAACATCTAAAGAACCCACATCAGTGAAGATAGATTGAAATTATATTAACTCTCAAAGATACTAAAACACACATAAAGTTAAGACCCCCAAACTCACTTACACATTCAAGTCTTTATGGAATGGCCACTATGTGTCAGTCAGTTCAGTCGCTCAGTCATGTCCAACTCTTTGCGACCACGGACAGCAGCATGCCAGGCTTCCCTGTCCATCACCAACTCCCAGAGCTTGTTCAAGCTCATGTCCATTGAGTCAGTGATGCCATCCAACCATCTGACAAATGTTGGGATGTAGCAACATCCAACAGATGATCTCGCCCTCATGGAGCTTAGAGTCAAAACCAGCGTGGCCCATGTTCTAGGAATTATGCTAAAATTTATTTTCAATAAATCATATTTCAGAAACAAAATGAAATCTCTTGTGTTGCATTGTGGAGGAAAGAATGATATAAGGGAGTAAAAGTTTTCTACTATTTTGTGTTTTTCTACTCAAATTTAGTTTTTCAAGGTAAATTATTCACAATTTATTGTACAGTGAAGTGCCAAATAGTGATTTCAACTGAAGCATGTATACTATCACGTAAGAAACGAGGCACCGGTCTATGTTTGATGCAGGATGCAGGATGCTTGGGGCTGGTGCATGGGGATGATCCAGAGAGACGTTGTGGGGTGGGAGGTGGGAGGGGGATACAGGATTGGGAGCTTGTGTACACCTGTGGTGGATTCATGTCGATGTATGGCAAAGCCAGTAGAGTATTGTAAAGTAAAATAAAGTAAAAAAATAAATAAATTTAAAGAAATCACTACTTGGAAGCCAGAAAGATGAACTGAATTCAATTTTCAGTTTTCACAAGGCAGAGATAAATCCTGATCAACTGTTAACATCAGATGGTTTAACAGCCCCAGCTAGGCTTGCTTGACCATCCTCTTCCTTTTTTCTCATCCCCAGACAACACTGTGACACCCTTACAAACCAATTCTCAATGGCTTTTCAAAACTGCATTAGTTGTCTTTCCTCTCCCCTAACATACACACACACACAGCTTATTAAGACTGAAAAAAACTGAAGGCGTATTTTCCATAGCACTTCAGCTCATGGTAGTAACTTCAAGATAAATGTTGACTCACAGGGAAAGAGCAACCAACTGGAATTGTAACTTAAGAAATGAAATTAAAAGCAAGACCTTATCTGCAAATACTAGTTATTTTTCTGTGCTGCTACAGGGGTTTACAGAGTCGGACATGACTGAAGCAACTTAGGAGCAGCAGCAGCAACAGAGCTTTATCTTCACCACTGAGACGGAACACATTTTCTGACAACATGCTGCATAATTAGGAAAACAGTTCTAAAGATCCTCTAATTAAGGGTGCCATTTTCAGTGAAGGTGAACCCAGGTCTAGCCCAAAAAGTTGTGACAGACACAAGTCCCCTCCCAAATCATTGAAAAAATGACACCTCTAACCTCTTCTTGTCGAAGGCAATGGCACCCCCACTCCAGTACTCTTGCCTGGAAAACCCCATGGACAGAGGAGCCTGGTAGGCTGCAGTCCATGGGGTTGTTGAGGGTCGGACACGACTGACAGACTTCACTTTTACTTTTCACTTTCATGCATTGGAGAAGGCAATGGTACTCCACTCCAGTGTTCTTGCCTGGAGAATCCCAGTGACGGCGGAGCCTGGTGGGCTGCCATCTATGGGGTCGCACAGAGTTGGACACGACTGAAGTGACTTAGCAGCAGCAGCAGCCTCTTCTTGTGAGCCTACGGAGGCCCATAGTAAATGTCTGCATAATCCCTGTTCTTTCCTATAAATTTCCTACCCTCAAGCAAGGGATGTGAAACTAAACTTTTAAGCAGCGACATATGATGATGATTTTAAAC
Source organism: Neotragus pygmaeus (assembly GCA_006410875.1). Lineage (NCBI taxonomy): Eukaryota > Metazoa > Chordata > Mammalia > Artiodactyla > Bovidae > Neotragus > Neotragus pygmaeus. The sequence continues at coordinate 2,335,961 of SJYV01020496.1, forward strand.
TTTGATTAGAAGCTTTTGAAGATAATTGTCTCTTCCTGTTTCATCCTCAAGTGAGATCTCCCCTTCTCTAATTTGGTCATAAAGTGGTTTCTTTTTAAAAGGACCATTCGAATTTTGGAAAACCCACAAGAAGAAACAGTAATCATATACCACAGAATATGGGCACGGAGCTGCTAATAAATTTCATTGTCCTCTCACCTCCAATCCTTCTGCTGTCAAAAAAGTAGAAAAGAAGAAAAGCTAATCAGAAATCTAAAATCTATAGTCCTTTTGAATCAGTTAGCTCTTGCTCAGAAAGGGAGGAGGGCAGAAGCGGTGGGGAAAGGGGGGGGCAGCAACTACTCAGTTCTCCCATCCCCTTAAAAACAGTCACTTACAGAGTATACACCAAGCAGCACAAGTCTTGGTCCATGACCTGGCTCCGACTCTGCTCTGCCTCTTTGGGGTAGACAGGCTTGCTTTACTTCATTTGTCAAACCACAGTTTTATCCATAAAATGATGGTGTGAGGACAGTACCCAACACTCAGTAAGTGTCCAATTGCTGTGAGTAGAAATGTTTCTAATAACAATTCTCATAAGAATGGATAAACATTGATGATTTACCATGTAGCAGTCACTAAGAATTTTAATCTGTTCATCAGTCCTATAAGGTAGTACTATTATCCTCCCTGTTTTAATGACTAGAAAGCTAAGGAACAAGCATATTAAAAACACTTTCCCAGTCACAAAGCTACTAAGAGGCTAAGCCTTCATTTAAGCAGTGCAGTCTGATAGACCTTCGTGCCATGATTGAAATGTTCTATAACCTAAGTTGTTCAACATGGCAGCCACCAGCCAAATGAGATGACTGAGCACTTGGAATGTGGCTGGTGTGACTAAGGAATTGAATTTTTTATTTTCTTTAACTTTAATTTATCTAAATTTAAACAGCCACAGGCGATTTGTTGCTACTCTGTTGGACAGGCCAACTCAAAACGCTACACTGTTAACTACTGAAGATAGGCCCATTCAGTGTGGGCATGAGACTTCAAAAAAGATAGTAACAAAGTAGGGATTAATTTATTTATACATGTGACTATAATTTGGGAGAGCATTATCTCATTACTAGCGGTATACTATTGTCACAGTCATATTCTATTTGCCTTCTTCCCATGTGGCAAATTAATGTTTTTATCACAGAAGTATTATACTGTTAAAAAAGTTAAAAAACCAAAAGTGTATAATCTATTAAGTGAAATTTCCTCTTTCCACCACCACTGCCTTCCCCATCTTAATCCCCTTCAGAGAAGAACATACAAACTTATGTCTATTTTGAGTATATATATATATATAAAATACATAAGTGTACCTAGAAGGATCAAAATAGGATCAACCTCCTCTATTGCTCTATAGTGTTTTCTTTGCTGAAACCTAAATCTCATTCATTCATCCATGTTGACTGCACGCATAGCTATTGGGCTGGCCAAAAAGTTCATTTGGGTTTTCCCACAAAATATTATAGAAAATCTGTATGAACATCTTTGCCAACCTAATACCTTACTCTCTCCTAGTAGCTATTTCACCATATGGCAATACCACAATTTATCAGTTTTCCACTAATGGACATTTTGATTAATTCTAAATTTTTGCCTTTAAAAATAATATTGCAACAAGTGTTCACTTAGCATGGAGTTGCTTCTTTGTTAGACTGCTCCTTAAAAATGTTTCAGGAGACATTTCTGTTTGCCTACCCAAAAGACACACCTTCCTCCATCTTTTCTTTACTAACTGAATAGACTCAGATCAGGGTCCACCTCAACTCCTCATGAGTCTGAATGAAGTCCTGTTTGGTCCAGGCCAGTCATATGGTTCCACTTCCATTGGCACTCATTGGTTAATGGCTGAGCATCCAACTTGATTGAGTCCAATGGGAAACAGTGTGAAGTGTCTGGGCCTTTGAGAAAACAAGAGGTGACATTCTCCTGTCACATCCAGAGTTGATGCAGCCTTCACACAGCCATGAGAGGACCTAGTCTGAGAATGAGGCAACGGAACTGGAACGGCAGAGGGAAAAGATGGAAAAACCCAAATCCTTAATGCGCTGTTGAGCTGCTGAATTAACCACCCCTGAAGTCTCCCTCCTTCTGGGCTTCTTGTCAAGTGAGCTAAGTATTTCAGTCAGCTGAGTTTGGGTTTGTAATACTTAGAACCCAAACTATTTTAGTCAATGCAAATGGGATTGCTGGTTGAAAGGGTAAGAAAGAGGTTTTATTCTGATAAGTACTCTAATCTCTGTTTAACCTTTTCATAACATAAACATGAAAAGGACCTTAGTGGTTTGGATACATCTTCCATTCTCTAGGGGCTTCCCTGTCAGCTCAGATTGCAAAGCATCTGCCTGCAATGTGGGACACGGGGGTTCAATCCCTGGGTTAGGAAGATCTCCTGGAGAAGGAAATAGCCAACCCACTCTAGTACTCTTGCCTGAAGAATCCCATGGACGGAGGAGCCTGGTGGGCTACAGTCCATGGCATCACAAAGAGTCAGACATAACTGAGTGACTTCACTTTCTTTTCTTTCCACTCTCTAGAACGGGAGCTTTATTGCTGCAATAGTCCAAGTGTATTTAAACAGCGCATCCCTCAGTGTCCCCCACCTTCTGATGCACACAGATGATACTGTGTGTGTGCTCGGTCGCTTCAGGTGTGCCCGACTCTATGACCCCATGGACAGTAGCCCAACAAGCTCCTCTGTCCGTGGGATTCTCCAAGCAAGAATACTGGAGTGGGTTGCCATCCCCTCCTCCAGGGGATCTTCCCAATTCAGGGATGGAACCTGGCTGGGTCTCTTATGTCTCCTGCATCGGCGGGTGGATTCTTTACCATTAGCACCACCTTTGTAATAAATATAAAATCAGAAATCTGGCAGACTAAAGATGGGAAACTTCCAGAACTGTGCTTCCTAGACTTTCTCATATCACACTATGTATAGTAAATGATAATATTTTAGGGCACAGTGGGGTAAATGGATAAAACTGTTCAAAGCCAACAGTTTTCAGTCTCAGGGCTCCAGCTGCCTGGCCTCCCTGAGAGCAGAGAATGATATTTGGCCCACTTGAAACCCATTCACGGAACATGAACTGTGAGTGATACTCTAGAGAGATTGATTGTATCTCATTGATTCTAAGCAATGTATTTTTTCCCATTTTTATCTCTGAAATTAAGATGCATCTTACAAGGGATAACACCTCGTAAGTATTGCCAGCCAGGCAGCAGGTATCCTCTCATTGACATTTTCTACCTTTGCACAAATTCAATCTGAAAATCTTCTGTAGGTCCCTTCTGGTAAGGCCAGGAAAAGCCCAGCATCAAGGGAAATTATTGTTTTATGGGTAGAGAGTTTCAGTCTGGGGTGACAAAAAGTTCTAGAGATGGATGATGCTGATAGGGACACAACAGTGTGAATGTATTTAACACCACTGAAGTGTATACTTACAAATGGTTGAAATGGTAAATTATTTGAATATTTAAATAAAAAAAATTTAAAGGCCCAGCATCAACCTTACACAAAAGGTATCAGTGGCTTGGATGCAGAGACAACAGTGGGGTACCCTCCTAAGAAACACTGCATCTTGACCTGTGCTCTTATTGGCACAGAGGATGAGCCTTTTGAAAAAATTAGCCATTGAGGATGCTGAATATGAGGTTCTAGGAAGACTTTAAGCAATTTCTCTCTCTGATAGTTTTCCTTGTTATGTCTGCACAGGAAGACAGGAGACGACACTTTGTTCTGGCAATTCTCTATTTGAGCCTGCAGATGCACCCTCCACCCCTTCCTACTCGTGGAAGGCTGAACTCTATGGACGCTTGGTTCCAAGTTTCTACTCCTTTGGGCTTCCCAGATGACTCTAGTGGTAAAGAACCTGACTGCCAATGCAGGAGACGTAAAAGACGTGGGTTCAATCCCTGGGTCAGGAAGATTCCCCTGGAGGAGGAAATGGCAACCCACTCCAGTATTGCTGCTTGGAGAATCCCATGGACAGAGAAACCTGGCAGGCACAGTCCATAGGGTTGCAAAAAAGTCAGACACGACTGAAGCAACTTAGCAAGCATACACGCGTCTACTCCCCTGGCTCCCTCTTTACTGGGCTGTGGGTTGGTCATAATTGCGTTCCTCCACTAAAGGCCCCAGATCCTATGCTATGAAACAGTTGATTTCTATAACAAGGGTTCCCAACTTCTGGGATCTAATGCCTGATGATCTGAGGTGAAGCTGATGAAATAACAGAAACAAAATGCACAATAAATTAATGTGCTTGAATCATCCCAAAACCATCCTCCCCCCAATACCACCATTCAGGTTCATGAAAATTATCTTCCATGAAACTGGTTCCTGGTACCCAAAAGATTGGGGCCCGCTGTTCTACAACCTTGGCTCTCTCCAGGATCTGTCCTTCATCCTTTGTGGCCTGGAAGTGGTACTTGCTTTCCATGCCAACCAACTCTGGGGCATCTAACTCTTTCCTACTGGTTTCCCCCAACCCTGCCTACACCTTTTGTTTAGTATTTTCATCAAACCCTCAACAGTCCCCCAACTTTTGAGGGTGCTCTTTGTTTCTGGCTGGGCTTTTGAGGGTGATTTTTGTTTCTGGCTGGGGTTCTGGGTTTTTTAAATCTATATATTAATCTAAATTTCCTTGAAAATCTAAGTGATACATAAGCACTGTGTCATAGTTTAATTGGAAGCACTTTTTCTTTCTTAGTGACACATAAATGAAGGTACATCTTGAAATTGTTGATTTCTCAGATTTGATGAACTAGGGTAAAATTTCCAATATACCATAAAGGGTTAAGGAGATGTTTCTAATATTACACTTCCAGAATTTACTTGAGATGATAGCCAAGCCAGTTTAATATTTCGAAATATCATACACAGTGCAGTTTAGTGCCAATTTCATTCCCTGGGTGAGTATGACCAACAACCAACAAAATGTATGTAAGGGCCTTAGAAGCAGGCTGCTTTGGAAGGCTGCCCTTGGTCAGCTGGTCTTCCTGCTCAGTCTGTCCACACCCCTCCTGTGCATCCCACTCGCTCTTGCTCTGTTCCCTGCTTTACTCTAATAGCTTAGAAACTGGCTCATCCACGTCTAAACAACTCACACTTTCCTTTGCTGCCAGAATACATCTAAAAAAGCAGAGCTCATCAGGTTTAAGATCCTTTAGTTGCTCCATTTCAGGATCAAGTTCAAAAATTTAATATACCACACAAGGCCCATCATCGTCTCCCCCACCCAACCTCCCCAACCCCACCCGCCTATCTCCTTAGCTGCATTTCCTGTCACTCACTTGCACATGACTTAGCCTGCCACACATAAGGACTTGCAGATTCCTAACACATCATACTGTTACACATTTTCACAAATCTGTACTTGCTGTTCCCTTGAACTAGAACGCCCTTCCCTCCATTCAGCTACCTCCTACTTATCCTATATACCACTCAGCTCAGTTATCACCTGTTCTGGGAGGCTTTCCTGGGCATTCCAGGTTGAGTGATCAGTAGTTCTCAGCACTCAGCATCTCACACTACACTGAAACTGCTCACATCCAGGGGCTGACTCATGGTAGGAATGCAAAGTTATTCAATGAGTACATTAAGAGAGTTATTTATTTCTATTGCTTTTTTTGTACTGTATCAACCAGGACGCTTTGACTAAACTTCTCTCTTTTCAGGATTCAATTCTGCCCAGTGGCAAAAGTGACCAGTGGACTCAAAATAGTAAAAGAATGCTTAAAGTAGTGCTACCACAGGGCCCTGGGAACCAACCTCACATGCTAAAGACAGACGAAGATTTGCATTGAGGTATAAACCCTGATTGTATTCAATGCTTTTAACTTTGAACCTCTCAGGCTTTATCCTTTGCTGTAACCAACTAGACAACTGAATGATACCCAGTACAGCACAGCTGCTATTATAGACTCTGAGCTAGACTGCCTGGGCCCGTGCCTTGCTTTAGCCACTGACCAGCTTTGTGCTGTGGGCATGTTATTTAACCTCTTTAAAGGCTCCGTTTCCTTATCTGTAAGATAGAAATGGCATTAACAGAACTGACCTTACAGTAAATGATTTAACAAGTGAGAATGTTTCTAATAGCACTTAGCATAAACAAAGTACTATGTAACTACTAGTTTTTTTGTTTGTTTGGTTGGTTTTTTCCCTATTAAACAGTAAAGAGGCATGTCTGAGGAGCAAAGCAGACAAGTCATTTCAAGAGTAGCATTTTGCTGTGGTGAAGTCACTGCTAGCTCTCCTAGCACCAGTTAATCAAGTCACAGGTCAGAAGCATGAGACCTTGTGTCTAATGTCGCCAGGGGTCCACTGAAGACACACCGTCCTCCTTCCATCTGGTTCCACCAAGGTGACCAAAGCGACACAGGTTTTTACTCCTGACATGTCATGTACAGCAGGGTGCACAATGAGTTCGTTTTCTTTTCCTGCCCACAGCTTTAGTTTTTCGAAGGTTTCTGTGTCTGTAGCAATTATGTCATCAGAGCGCCCTGTATGTACTCCCCGCATGAATAAGAAAAATTTAAGTCAAGTAACAAGAGAAGTTTAGCGGAAGAGTCATTCCTGAAATCACATGGGGCCTAGATGGTGGACTCCTCTGGCTCTTGGGAATCCCTCAAAACGTGTCCACCCCACAATCCTCCCCTCCACTATCTGAAAAATGTTGGGGGAGCACTTGGGAGTTCTTTGGAATAAGCTTTCTTAGAAATGCTAGGTTACCTAGCATTCTGCTCCTAGAAGGTGAGGTTGGGTATTAAATTCAGGTGAGGAATCAGTGACGTGTTTCACCAGTTTCTCATGGGAAGATTTTTCTAGCACCCTCCGATTTCCAACTTTTGTACTTGAAAATTAAAAGGTTCTTTTTAAAAAGTGAAAGGCTACCCATGTTTAATAATATTAAGTTTCCATTGCACCTTACTCATTTGAAATGTTGAAAATAAAGATGAGAGGGCTGGGCCATGCCAAGTAAGCTGCTGGTGATGGTGTCCTTCAGCCTGATGATTCCACTTCCAATAGCATTCTGCCTCCCCAGCACTTCCCGTTCTCCCCTTCCTGGCATGATTTTCCTTCTTCTTTGGTATTTTTATTGTCCACTCCTGGCACAAGAATAACCTCCAACCTGGGATTCTGGCTTATTTGTTCACTCCCCAATCCTTAGCCTCTAGAGTAACACCTGATACTCAGGAGATGACAAGACACAGGCTGCTGAATGACCAGGGTCAATGAGAAAATACTAAGTTTACCATAAGCACCCCCAGCTTGCCAATTTTCCTGGCTCCACCCCCATCATCCTCAGCACCAGAGTACACCACAGCTCCGTCTACTAAGTCCTTTAACTCACCAGCAGTCACCGGCAGGAGACAAAGCAAAAGATTTCTAAGCAAATCATTAAAGCATACAGTGAAAGCAGACATGATCCCATCAGGGGACCCCAAACTTTAATCTTCTTTGGAGGTGAGACCCCCATCTCATCTCTTTGCTTGGATGACTGCTCTCCCAGTCAACCATTCCACAGCCGCACCCTGAGTCACCTTCATTCTCTTGCAAGGCTGGCTTAAGTTTTGTTGTTGTTTTAGTTCTTTTAGAATATCTCACGGACATATTTGGATACAAATGTCAGGGGGAAGAATCTTTTTTACAAGTAAGGACATCTTATATCTCAAATGAATACAAGTACGTGAGTTTGAAATACTTCATTTTACTGCACAGATATAATCCAGCCATCTTTGGGGTAAAGGATTGAAGAACTGAAGCAAAACAGTCACTGATGATGGAAAGGCAGGCAAATGGATAATAGCCACATAAAAGAGAATCCAGGATGTCTTAGGATGAGGACACATCATTCCTGTGAAAAGCAACTAAGTCTTACCACTAAGCTCTGCTATCAAGGAACTGAGTACTTCTCCCCTCCCTGCCCTCCATTGATCCTCCCTCCATTATCACCCTCTCTGGATGGAAATGGTGGCTTTTACAAAATCAAGGACCTCTCACAGACACAAACAAGTAACCAACCCCCCCACCCCGACCCCCAAGGCTTCTGAAAAATCCTAAAAATTACATCAAAATTGAGTCATTCCTTCACTTGACTGTCAGCAACGTGACACATGAACTGTTTCCTTTTTACTCACCACCCTGTGCCCTGAGCCTGGCACCCAGCAAACACTTCAAGCCTATTTGTTGGATAAATGACTTTGTTAACACAAAGTTTTTGTAATTCTTTGGATCAATCAGCTCTCCAGCCAAAAGCTCATAAAATCAAAATAGGGCAGTGTCAATGGAACAGGACTACAAACGGGTGCCAGTCACTGGCCCACTGCACAGAGCAGGCTATTGATAGGAACTCCCCAACCAAAATCCACATCTCAGCAAAGAGGGGTAGTGTCTCCAGCGAAAAGTATCTCTACAGCCCCAAACAGTAAATATTACCCCCATCTGCCTCCCACCCAGCTGCCTTTCAAAATTTTCTTGAAAAAAGTGCTTCCTTTCCATTAATAAAACCTATTTTTTAAAATATAAAGTGAATTGGACCTAAATCGGAAACAGAATTGAGACTGGATCGCCAAACACAGTCCTTGCAGGATCTCATTTATCTAGCAGGTCACTTGAGTAAAAGGACCATTATCCATGGCTTTTGTACAAATACATTTTCTTCTTCAAGGGTAGAGAGTTTAAATTCCTGTAAGGCACTGCACACCCACACACCCATTAATAAACCTGTGGCTCTCCTCTCCTAGCTCAATAAGTGAAGTCGGTCTTTTGAGTACCTTTTAAATAACCTTGAAAAGCCCAAACCTTTTTTTTTTTTCTTTCCCTTTTCTTTTTTTAAACCAAAATCTCTGCAGTCAGGAGTCCACCAGGGCAAAATGAAGGAGGGGAGATTCGGATTTCGGTTTAAGACACCGGCTTCAAGGATGTTGACCACTTTCCCCAAACAGTGCTTAGACCCCTTCTGGCCTCACCCCTCCCCCCAAGGGAAAGGCGTTGCGACGTGGCCACCGGGGCTACCCGGTCCTGAGTCCGCCGACGCCCTCGCAGCGGGTGGTGACGGTGGTGGCGGAGGCGACGACGACCACAGTCCCTAGAGACAAAGTTCTGTAGTGCACTGACTTCTATCATATTCAGAGTCGGAGTGTCTCAGAACTTTGCCTCAAAAGACCAAACTGTCCTCCAGAAGTTTCTTCCTGCAGGTGTGCTCCCCCACCAATCCCCAGCTAAAACAAAGAACGACTCGTTAAAAGCAATTTAGCTCAGGATGCGACCGATAATGGAACGGGTCATTAATTATGGAAAGTTACTGCCGCAGTCAGCAGGAGCAAATGCCCAACAAAAATGGTGTTTCAACAGCCCGGTTCGACAAATTCTGGTCGCAATGTCACAGCAAGCGGGCTGCTGCAATCACACACCCTCCCCCGCCTTCCAACCCATCTCAGATTAGAACCTACTCCCGGGCGAACCCCACCTTCTCCTCGGTCCTGCTATTTAAACTTTTGCAAGCTGCTAACTCACTCCACCTAACTCGTGGCAACTTTTTACCTTCCTTTCTGGAAAGCTGGTGGGGGAGGGGGCTGCCCGAAGACGAATTCTCGGAGCTGGAAGAGTTAAAGCAGGGG
>SJYV01020496.1:2345640-2365252 GCA_006410875.1 Neotragus pygmaeus
TGGACCTTGTCCTCTGCTAGCCCCGCTGGGCCTCGGGAACCCCGGCTTTTGTAAGATACCCTTCACTGCCCGCTTCCTCCCGGGTCCCTTCCACCAGACCCGAGCCGAGCCAGGTTAGGCCGCGGGTCTCCTAGACCAGGGAACGGGAGACAGCCAGCTGCCTGCAGGGCTGAGAACGAAATGGAAACCTCGAGGAGGGCAGTTTCCTCCTTTGGCAGGGAGTTGAGAGAACTAACAGCGAGACTCCCAGTCAGAGAATTCTGGGACAAAGGCAAAATCAAGAATTCGTCAGGGTTAAAAGTACTCCTTTTTAATTAATTGCCTTCTGCCTCTTCCCACCCCCATAAAAAGACACCAAAATACTAAAAGTCCTGATTTAAAAAACAAGCAAACGAGTCTACAAGGACTAACCGACAGGCCTGTCCATCTCCACCCCGCCCTCCGCTGAGTACTGGGCAGCCGAGAGTGGAACCCAGGGACGCGTTCCCCTCCCTACATCTGGATGGAGGTGTGACTTCGGGAGCTCAGAATTCCGTGAGAAGTCACGAGGCTTGTAAAAGCAATCAATGCCTAACGTGGTTCCCCAAGCATGCCAAGGAAGGTGCTCTTTAGAAAGAAAGGGAATCGATGAATGGCCACATGACCAAGACCTCTTCCTTCCCTCCCCCTTCCCCAAGGAAAAGAAAGTAGCAGCAATGCAAAGGTAAAGCCCATATTGTAAATGCTGACTCTGATGGTTATTGTAAGATCTGCCAGCTTGTAGTCACCAAGAAAAAGGACAGGGGCTGCATTTAAAAAAAAAAAAAAAAACACCTTTCTCAAAATTGACGTATTTTTTCCTTCGTGTAATAAAATATCTGTATCATCTTAATCTTTTGTCGATCAAAAGTCTGATACAGAAAAGCAAAAGATACATTTTCATGGGAAGATTCTTACCTGTAAAATTCTTCCCATCCTCTCTTCTTAATTTACTCTCTCCTTCTCCCCATTTCCCCCTATAGAAAGATAAATCATTGCTCCTTCCAACTGTTTTATCCTCAAGGAGCTTTTCCACTCTCCTTTCTCTTTCCTCTGCACTCTGGGTTTATCTGACCCTTCCCGGCTTTGCAGGGGCCTCTCCCTTGGCATTGTCTCGTCCAGCCCCCCGACCCCTCCTCGGCCAAGGCCTGCCGGCAGCGCTTGCTGGGCCTCGGAGTTGGTCCTGGCTCTGCTGCCTGTTCAGTTGTGTGCACTGGAATATTGATTTTTCAGTGTGTGCGCGCCGGCTCTGTAAAAATCAATATTTCAGTAGCTCGAGCACAGCGCAGGGCAGTGTAATGGAGCCGGGCTGCTGATGTAACGTGCGGGGTCCACCCTCGGCGATTGAGGTCAGTCAGAAAATGGCAGTGTGTTTTCCTATTTCATTGTTTGCTTCAGAGGGAAGGAAGGAGTTTGCATACCGCTGTGTACATCAGATTCCAGGACAGAGTAACCTTAGTGCTGTTGGCTAACATGTGAACCAAAGTTAGAAAGTTATACATTCTTAGGCAAAAGTGGGATGGAAACCTCAGATTATCCATTCTAAGAACTGCTACATAAGATATTGGGAAGGGGGCGATTGTTGGCTGCCTCTATCCTACCAAATTTCACAATGAGAAAAGAAAAACAGGCTCTCTCCAAGAAAAGACTAGAGTTCATTTTTGGATGAACTGGATATATGGATCATTATTCATTAATTATTAATCTACAGTCCTTAACATATGCTTTTGATTAATGAGGACAAGAGATTTCTGGCATGATTTAAAGAAAAAAATAATAACTCTACCAATTTAGGGGCCATCCTCATGACATTTGCAGCAAATGTGGAAAGATGCTGGGCTTAGAGTCAGGCCAGTGGGTTCTGGCCAAATGTGCTCCACTGGGGTAGCCTTTCTAATCCCCTCACCTCTCTGAGCCTCAGGGACTCTACCTACAAATTAAAGGGTTACACTAAATGACTTCTATACATTCTCTAGCTCTAACACCTATGATTCTATTGGAAAAAAAAAAGATTATAGTTAAAACATTCAGAAACAAAAATAAAATGCAGTGTATACCATGGATAAGAAAAATAGACTAATATCAGAAGTGCTGCAGAAACAGAAAGTCTTGCTCTAACTGGGTATTTTACTTCTTTTAAATTCTATTCCAGTGCAATCTTATGAGAGTAATTTGGCCTTTTTTTTTTTATGCACTTCTTTTGAACTAGCATTTCTAAGAGTTTTTCCTAAAGAAATTATTACTCTCACTGAAATGGTGTTTATCACTGTCAGTTTTAGAACACTGAAACATTAGAAACAATGTAAGTATCCAATAATAGGGACATGTATTAGATAAAATATGGTATTGGGTTGGCTAAAAATTTCATTTGGGGTTTTCAATAACGTGGTCCAAAAAACTCAAATGAACTTTTTGGCCAATCTAGTAATTATTCAGTGGAACACAACTATTTAGTATGATGGTGCTGAGTGGATATTAAAATAATGTCAAAGATTTGCATTGAAATGTATGTACTATTTAAATCTCTATCTATGTATATCTCATGATGGTAGAGGAGATGGGCTCTGGAGCCAGCTGGCCTGAGTTCAGATCTTGATCTACTACCAGCTGGGCTCCCCAGTGGCTCACTGGGTAAAGCATCTGACTGCAGTGCAGGGATCTAATCCCTAGATGGGGAAGAGCCCCTGGAAAAGGGCATGGCAACCCATTCCAGTATTCTTGCCTGGAGAATCCCATGGACAGAGGAACCTGGAAGGCTACAGTCCAAAGGCTCGAAAAGAGTCAGACCCAACTGAATGACTAAGCACAGTCTACCTCTAACTAGCTGTATGGCTGTGGTCAGCTATAAACTAAATACATTGGTTTTCTATTGCTGCTGTAATAAATTACCACAAACTTTGTGGTTTAAGACAACACAGATATATCAATATCATTTTACAGCTCTGGAGATAGCCCAAACTAGCTTTCACTGGGCCAAAATCTCCCCTATGTAGGCTCAAGGGGAGAATCCATCTGCTTGCCTTTTCTAGAGGCTGCCTGCATTCATTATATCATGGCCCTATCCTCCGTCTTCAAAGCACAGCACACCAATCTCTGCGGGCTGGGTGGACTTTTATCCTCCTGTCCCCTTTTTAAAACGATCTTTGTGATAATACCTGGATAATCCAGAATAATCTGTCTCGAGATTCTTAATCACATCTGAAAAGTTGCTGTTGCCAGGTAAGGTAACACATTCTTAGGTTCCAGAGATTAGGACAGGATGTCTTTGGAACCATTATTCTACCACATAGGGCTAAAATCAAGGTGTCAACAGGGTGGCAGCCCTTTCTGGAGACTCTAAGGGAGAATTTGTCTTTTTGTCTTTTCCAGCTTCTAGAAGCTGTATGTATTTCTTGGCTCATGGCTGCTGCTGCTAAGTCGTTTAAGTCCTTATTCTTGAAAGCCAGCAATGGCTGGTGGCATCTCAGATTGTATCACTCCCACACTGACTTTTCTGTCTCCCTCTTCTACATTTAAGAACCCTTGTGATTATGTTGAGCCCATCTGGGTAATCTAAGGTAATTTCCCTATTTCAAGGTCAGCTCATTAGCAACCTCAATTCTGTCTACTACCTTAATTCTCCTTGGACACGGAACATAACATATTCACAGGCTTCTGGAATTAGGATGTGGACATCTATGAATGGCTATTCTTCTGTCTACCACCTTCAGGATAATGGTAATAATCTGCATCATGAGGTTGTGAAGAAGATCAAAAGAATCAACAAACACATGTAAAATGATTAGAATAGTGCTTGGCACACAGTAAGCACTCCATACTAATTATCCCATAGTCAGCAATCTGTAATAATTATCTATCACATTATTATCTGGAAAGGGAATACAGAATGTATACAGGAGGTGCATCTAGAAGGTGGGATTAAATTGATTTTTACTTTCTTTGTTTTTGCTCATATTTGTTTTTCCCTTTTCTTCGATGGCCAAGTATTACTTGAGCACTTTTAAAATTTTTAAATAAAAATGCTGCTGCTTCTGCTAAGTCTCTTTAGTCGTGTCCGACTCTGGGCGACCCCATAGATGGCAACATACCAGGCTCCCCTGTCCCTGGGATTCTCCAGGGAAGAACACTGGAATGGGTTGCCATTTCCTTCTCCAATGCATGAAAGTGAAAAGTGAAAGTGAAGTCACTCAGTCGTGTCCGATTCTTAGCGACCCCATGGACTGCAGCCTACCAGGCTCCTCCATCCATGAGATTTTCCAAGCAGGAGTACTGGAGTAGATCGCCAGTGCCTTTTCTGAAATAAAAATGAGACAAACCAATAAAGGAGGCTGTCATAGTAAAATGGGAACACAACTTAATTTGGGGTTAAAAGGTTCAAGTACTCATCTCAGTCCTACTGNAGATTTTCCAAGCAGGAGTACTGGAGTAGATCGCCAGTGCCTTTTCTGAAATAAAAATGAGACAAACCAATAAAGGAGGCTGTCATAGTAAAATGGGAACACAACTTAATTTGGGGTTAAAAGGTTCAAGTACTCATCTCAGTCCTACTGATGAACACAAATTGTGACATTGAACAAGCTGTCTTACCTCTCTATAGTTCAGTTTTTCTCACTGGTAATCTGAAGGAGATTTGCTATATACTTTGCAAGGTCCTTCCAGTTCTAAATGCCATACATCTGAGATTTTAAACATCAACAAGTTGATAAATCGTAGTGAACACTGCTTAGTATATTAAAAATGCTACAAAATTAGTAAGAAAAAAAGATAGCCTTATATGGATAAAATAAGGGGTAAAAAGCATAAGCAGGCATTTCACAGAAGAAAAACGAATGGTAAATAAGCATAGGTAAAGATGTTAAACTTCATTTCATTTCAGTTCAGTTCAGTTCATTTGCTCAGTTGTGTCCGACTCTTTGCGACCCCATGAATCACAGCACACCAGTCCTCCCTGTCCATCACCAACTCCCGGAGTTCACTCAAACTCATGTCCATCGATTTGGTGATGCCATCCAGCCATCTCATCCTCTGTCGTCCCCTCTTCCTCCTGGCCCCAATCCCTCCCAGCATCAGNAGGCCTGGCATGCTGCGATTCATGGGGTCGCAAAGAGTCGGACACAACTGAGCGACTGAACTGAACTGTGTGCTCTAGACCCCTTGTGCTCCGCAACGAGAAGCCCCGGCAAAGACAAGCCCATGCACTGTCATAGAGAGTAGCCCCCGCTCGCCATAACTAGAGAAAGTCCTCGCCCAGCAACAAAGACCCAGAGCAGCCAAAAATAAAGAAATAAGGAATTTTTAAAAAGAAGGGCAATCTCTTAACTGACTATGAGAAAATTTAACGGACAGATGAGACATGTTGAAAAGTTCTAACAGCGGTGTCTTAAGTCAAATTTTTATTAATACTAATTGCAATGATAATTCATTCCATAACTTTTTCTTTACACATAGAGCTTTAAGATTATAGGACATTTTAAAAAACTATTTAAATGTATAATAATATTTGTGTAAGGAATATGATAGGATAAAGTACCAAAAAGAATAAATACTCAGGAATAAATTTAACCAAGAAAGTGAAAAATTTGTACACTGAAACTGTAAGACACTGATGAAAGAAACTGAAGAAAATGCAAATAAATGGAAGATATTCTGTACTTGTGTTTTGGGAGAATTAATATTGGTAAAATGTCCGTACTAACAAAAGAAATCTATAGATTCAATGCAATCCCTATCAAAATTTCAGTAGGATTTTTCACAGAAATGGAACAATCCTAAAATTTGTATGGAATCACAAAGACTCAAAATAGCCAAAACAATCTTGAAAAAGAAAAAAGCTTGAGGCATCGTGCTTCCCAATTTTAAACTATATGACCAAGTTATAGTAATAAAAGACAGTATGTTATTGGCTTGAAAACAAACACACAGATCAATGGGACAGAGTAGAAAGCCCAGAAATAACCCATGCTTATACAGTCAATTAATTTACAACAAAGAGCAAAGAACATTGAATGAAAAAAGAACTGTCTCTTCAATAAACAGTGCTTGGAAAACTGGCAGCCACATTCAAAAGAACAAAACCGGACCACTGTCTAACACCATGCACAAAAATCAACCCAAAATAGACTACAGACTTGAATGTAACACCTGAAATCATAAAATTCCTAGAAGAAAACATAGGTAGTAAGCTCCTTGTCATCAGTCTTGGTGCTGATTTTTCGGATCTGATACCAAAAGCCAAGGCGACAGGAAGAAAAAGAAATGAATCCACATTAAACTAAAAAGGCCTCTGCACAGCAAAGGAAACCATCAACAAAGCAAAAAGGCAAGTTACTAACGGGGAGAACATATCTGCAGATCACATGTCTGATAGGGGGTTAAGATCCAAAACATATTTTTAAAAAGCTCATACGACTCAGTAGCAAATGAAACCCACAAACAATCTGATTAAACAATGGACAGATCTGAACAGGTAATTTTTTTCAAAGACATACAAGATGGCCACAGGTAAATGAAAAGATGCTCAATATCACCAATCATCAGGGAAATGCAAATCAGAACCACAATGAGGTCTTTTCACACCTGTTAGAATGGCTGTTATCAAAAAGACAAGAAATAACAAGTGTTGGTGAAAATGTGGAGAAATGCTCAATGTGGAGAAATGTTCAAGAACCCTTGAACACTGCTGATAGAAATGTAAACTGGTGCGGCCACCATGAACAGTATGGAGGTTCCTCCAAAATTTCAAAATAGAACCTCTTATATGATCCAGTAATTCCACTTCTGGGTATTTATCCAAAGAAAACAAGAACATTAACTCAAAAAGATAGACTCACTCCCATATTCACTACAATATTATTTACAATAGCCAAGATATGGAAACAATCATGTCTAGTGATGGATGAATTTAAAAAGAAAATGCAGCATATATTACATACTTATATATGTGCAATGGACTATTAGCCATAAAAAAAATGGAACCCTGCCATTTGCAAGAACATGGATAGACCTTGAGAGCATAACACTAAGTGAATTAATCCAGAGAAAGGCAAATACCCNGAAAGATTGAGGGCAAGAGGAGAAGGGGATGACAGAGGATGAGATGGCTGGATGGCATCACCGACTCAACGGACATGGGTTTGGGCGGACTCCGGGAGTTGGTGATGGACGGGGAGGCCTGGTGTGCTGCAATTCATGGGGTCGCAAAGAGTTGAACATGACTGAGCGACTGAACTTAACTGAAGAGGACAGAGTTCTTTCCACTTAAGACTACCTTTAACTTCCTAGTGGAGGGCGCTCTTGGAAAAATTCAAGATATGGAAAATTACTGAAGGACTTTATAATTGGGGGGATTAAAGAGAGCAATAGAAGGATTTAACTTTTGTAAAGTTTCTATTTTTTCAGTCTCACTATCAACAGAGTATTGAAAGGGTCAGTGAAATAACATCAAGTCAGTTAGCAACCGTAGCCTTAACTGGTCTGTATAATCTATCCTATATACACTTATCTTCCAAAGGCATATCTTTGCCCATTCTTTTAATAAATGTGAGTGTCTATTATGTGCAATGCATTGTAGGAGACTTGGGAGGGGATTTAAAGCCAATCAGAAATATCTGTTTTTCCATAATAAGGAATTTGGTCTTTGTCCTGGGTTTCTGAGAGGGGAATGAAAAACTCTTGGAGTTTTCCAAGTGATAAAAGTGCCTTTTTTCTTCCTGGTGGGCCCCTGGACAACACCTGAGATTTTGATAAGGAGATCACTCATGGGAGGGTGGGGTCATGATGGAGAGATGAAGCATGTGATTTCAGGGTTAGGGCTTTGATTGGGTGTTATCAACCTGATCTCCAGGAAGGAAGGGGGCTGGGGATTGAATTCAGTCATGTGACCAATGATTTAATCAATCGTGCCTCAATAATGAGACCCCAATAAAAATTCGGGGTACCCAAAATTCCGGTGAGCTTCCTGGTTGGTGAACACATCAAAGTGCCCAGAGGATGACGTGTCCCAAGTCCACCCTGAGAGGACACGGAAGCTCTGTGCTCGAGACCCTTGCCTTATGTGTCTCTTCGTTTGGCTGGCTTATACCCTTTACGGTCCTTTATAATAAAATTGTAATCAGAAGTATAGTGCTTTCCTGAGTTTTGTGAGTCCTTCTAGTAATTAGCAAACTTGAGAGCGTTGTGGGAAATCCTGAATTTGTAGCCAGTTGGTCAGAAGTGTAGTGGCCTGGGGACCTCCTGCAGCGCAGCTGGTGTCTGAACCTGAAGGAGGGCAGTTTTGTCAAGAACCGTGCTCCTCACCTATGGAGTCTGCAGTAGTTCTGCACTGCATTGCAGCCCTGTAGCTCGCATCTTCAAACTTCACAAATCAATAGAGGAGATAAGACATAGATGCTAATGAGAGGAAAAAACACCATGCAACAGTTACAGATGTGCTGTGGGAAACTAGAGACAGGAAAGAGAAATTGCAACTAGGGACACTAGAGGAGGCCTTGGGAGAAGGTGGCCCTGCCTGGAGCCTTAAAAGATGGGTGACAGACATAAAAAAGAATGAAATATTACCATTTGCAGCAATATGGGCAGACCTAGAGATTATCATACCAACTGAAGGAAATCAAGCAAAGAAAGATAAGTATCTTATGATAGCACTTATACGTAGAATCTTTAAAAAGAAGATGATACAAACCAACTTGCTTACAAAACAGAATCACAGATGTAGGAAATTTCTGGTTACCAAAGGGGAACGGGGAGGGAAGGATATATTAAGAGTAAGGGATTAATAGAGAAACACTATATATAAAATAAACAACAAGGTCCTGCAGCTCCCTGTACAGCACAGGGAACTATATTCAATATCATATAATAACCTATTAAGAGAAAGAATCTGAAGCTGTATGCCTGAAAATAACACAATATTGTTAAATATTGTAACTTAATAAATAAAATTTTAGAAAGGAAAAAAATGATAAATGAGATTTGGACATGCAGAAATTGTGATAATAAATGTTTAATGAGTGCTTACTCTGCATCAGGCTCTACGTGCACGCTAAGTTGCTTCAGTCATGTCCAAAACTCTTTGGGACCTTATGGACCCATGGAATTCTCCAGGCCAGAATGGCCAGGTAGCCGTTCCCTTCTCTAGGGGATCTTTGCAACCCAGGAATTGAACTCAGGTCTCCCACATGGCAGGCAGATTCTTTACCAGCTGAGCCACCAGGGAAGCCCTTGATACAAACATAAGGGGAAGGGAATAATGTCAGGTAGGTAAGAGTTGAACCCTAAAGAATGAGCATCAAAGAATTGATGCTTTTGAGTTGTGGTGCTAGAGAAGACTCTTGAGAGTCCCTTGGACAGTAAGTAGATCAAATCAGTCAATCCTCCAGGAAGTCAACCCTGAATATTCATTGGAACAACTGATGCTGAAGCTGAAGCTCCAATTCTTTGGCCACCTGATGCAAAGAGCCGACTCACTTTGACAGATCCTTATGGTGGGAAAGATTGAAGGCAAAAGGAGAGGGGACAGCAGAAGATAAGATGGTTAGATAGCCTCGCTGACTTAATGGACATGAATTTGAGCAAACTGCAGGAGATACTGGAGGAGAGAGGAGACTGGCATGCTATATAGTCCATGGGGTCACAAAGAGTTGGACACGACTTAGCGACTGAACAACAGCAAGGTACTTTGATTGCTTGACTAAGAGCTCTGAACTTGATGTAGAAGGCTTTAGGGCACCAAAGATTCTTGAGAATAGGGCTTTGTCATGGATTCTGTGGACTTCTCTAGTTACTGCGATGAAAGTGTAGGGAATTACCCTTGAAAGCATGGGCCGCTCCTCCAAACCAAGGTGCTACTCTTCTAAAGAATGAATTGCTTTCTACCTAGTACTCAAGTTGTGCTGTATAGACTAGAGGCTCCAAGGAGGAGCCACTCATTCTCATTTTCCACCTCCCATGGCAACTGGTCAAAGGCATGCCATAGGCACTTGGGTATTTGTGGGATGCGTGGATATTATACCAGGTTTTACCATATCAAATTGTCACTATTGGACTCCTGTTGGCCTAAAAAAATGGCAACTAATTATGGTTTCAATCTATTTTAAGGCACATTCTATTACAATTACATACAGAGATTGGCTAATGTTAAAATTCAAGGGCACTGCTGTTAAAGGAATTAAAGGAAGCATTAGAAAATATTTAGGGACTATTGGTGAATATATAGATATAAATATTATACATATATACATATGTAATATACATATGTTAGCTATTGTAGAATATGTGTATATATATAGAAAGAGAAACTTAAAGTCCTGTCTATAGTTATTTATAGAAGAAATATTATCCAGGCAATCTGATCCTGAGGCCAAATCAGAAGCACAAATTTCATTCAAATCAGGTTTATAAACTTGACAGAAAGCTCAATACAGTAGATCAGAAATGAAAGGGGAGAAAGAGAAACAAGAAAATTGGATAAATTTGTCCAGTAGTTGATGTCAGATATAGTGTTTCATAGAGGATTCTTTATGTGTAAGAAGAGGTCATTTTTAGCTATCTTCAACCAAGAAGTTAGGAAATTTTAATAGGTATATTTCACATTATTAAAATTTCCTAACTTCTTGGTTATAATTAAACACATGTCACATTGGGCTTCCCTAGAAGCTCAGTGATAAAGAATCTGCCTGCAATGCAGGAGACTTGGGTTCAGTCCCTGCGTTGGGAAGATCCCCTGGAGGAGGGCATAGCAACCCACCCTAGTACTCTTGCCTAGAAGATCTCATGGACAAAGGAGCCTGTCAGGCTGCAGTTCACAGGGTCACACAGTCAGACACGACTGAAGCGACTAAGCAGCAGCATATGTGACATTAGAAATGACGTCATCAATCAAAAGAAAAAGATGAGTTGATGTCAGAGTCCCTCATAAATCCAAAGAGATCCACCCAGCTGGGAACCCTCCCACTGACCATGGCTGCTACCACAGAGGGTCAAGCATCAAAGTTGGGCCCCCGAGGGTCATCATTATCTGTGCAGCTCACCTAACACCGGTGAACAAGTGATTCAGACAGAATGAGTTAAGTGTGTAGCACGCAGCCCAGGTTTTGCAGTCACCCCCAAACCAGCCAGGAGTTGACATGCACACAAGAATTACAATTCAAGGAGAGGGGGAATTTAAAGTAGATTGACATCCAGCTCAAAATCCTGCCCAGCAAGTCTGTCTTATTCCATATGTTTGCTTAGTTTAATTGAACAAAACATTGTAAGAGACCGTTTCTTTCAGAAAGCAGCTCAGACCTACTTGTTGCTTGCTGACTCTCCTGAAGCAGACCTGTGTGGGAAAGAATTTTCCTTGAGTCCTTTCAAAATACTCTGAACTAACTATTCAATGGAGATAATTATTTCCAAGCTAGAGGAAGTAGAAAGGCTGGACTAGATTGTGAATCACTTAACTTTTGATTTGTACACAAAGAATATTCCTGCCCAAGGTTTGAAGGTAGAGCCAAATTGAAGGGCAAGTGTTCCTGCTAAATTCAAACAATTTTGATCAAATGACATCTTGCATTTATGAATCCCTGGGAAATTTTGTTACAAATCCCAAACGATTTAACTTTTCTAACATCATTTGAAAACTCAGCTTCTAATCTTTAAACTTCATAAATCAGTATGGATTTTACCCCTCAGATGCTGATCTTATAAAGTGGAATGTATCATATGCTTCCTAATATAAGCCCCTTTAATAGCACCTTATGAAGATGGTAAAGCGTTTGCCTGCAATGTGGAAGACCTGAATTCAATCTCTGGGTTGTTCTGGAGAAGGAAATGGCAACCCACTCCAGTATTCTTGCCTGGAGAATCCCATGGATGGAGAAGCATGGTAGGCTACAGTCCATGGGGTCACAAAGAGTCGGACACGATTCAGTGACGTCACTTATGAAGATCAAACTCCCACTATTGTCCCCCACCAAATTACACATACAATTACTCTCAACCTCTCTTAATTTTTTTGGTATTTGTTTATTTGGCTACATAGGGCACTAGTGGTAAAGAACCTGCCTGCCAATGCAGGAGACATAAGAAAAGTGAGTTTAATCACTGGGTCAGGAAGATCCCCTGGAGGGGTAAATAGCAACCCACTCTAGTATTCTTCCCTGGAGAATTCCATGGACAGAGGAGCCTCGCAGGCTACAGTCCATGGGGATGCAAAGAATCAGACACGACTGAAGTGACTGAGCACCCACACCATAGTGTCTTAGTTGCAGCATGTGGGATCTTCCTTGGGGAGGACTTAGTTGGCCCTGGGGCATGTGGGATCTTAGTTCCTCAACCAGGGATTGAACCACATCCCCTGCATTGGAAAGTGGAATCTTAACCACTAGACCACCAGCGAAGTCCCTCAACCTCTCTTTAAGTCTGTTAATTTTTTGTCACGGACATAGTATTACATTCTTAGTACAATTGTTCTTTTTCTCCAGGTTCTCAGGAGTTTTCTTTTAAGGGAAGAGAGATTCGGGGCATCATTTATCTGAGCTGGGGTATCTTGCAGAGTCTTGTCTGCAGTTGTTTGCAATCATACAAAGCCTGGCAGCCCCTACCAGGCACCCCAGTTGCTTATTCATGTTTTGTTCTCTCCCCAAATTCAGTTCATCTTGCTCTAACATGAGAAAGAGAGACTGTTTATCCACAAGCCCTTCTTTCTGGGAGACATCAGAAACCCTAAGGATTCATGAAAGCCACAGTGCACAGACTCATAAAGGAGAGGCCAATTCTAAGGTCTTTTAGAAGTCTCTCTCCTGATTTTCAGGCTACTGGACACCTCATTTCCTGTTCAGATTTTCAATGGGGTGGAGAGGTCTGGATAAGTGCCCTTTTCCTGGCCTTTCTAACTTTCCTCCCCTCTGTTTCTCTGTGCTCCAAAGAGCTTTTCTTCTCCAGTGATAAAATAATGATATAGCCACCCTTTTGGAAGAATGCCTGGAACTCTATGAAATAACACACCCACCTCCGCACTCAGGCTCCTCACTCCGCTTATCCTCCTTCTACCATCTAATGTATGTTTACTCGATGGTTTTCCTCCCTACTCTCCCAAAACTGTAAGTGGCCTGAGGGTGGGGACTTGTCTTCTACCACTCTGTCCCCAGAGGCAACACACACATGTTAAAGGCAATCTATAAATATTTGTTGAATGAATGAATAAATGTGCCTAGATTGGATGATGTAAACGAAGAGAGTGAAGAACAAACTTACATAAAATAACTTTTCAAATACTTTTTCATTTAACAGTGTGATGAATATCTGGCAAAGGGTTATAGAATTACTCAATGGATGTTTAAACTGTCAAGGACATTCTAGACCAATCCTTCAATATAGTAGGGGGAAAAATGACTTTTGCTTTTAGATATATACTGCAACCTGACATTCTTTGTAGGATTTTTTTTTAAAGAAATAATTTTTAGAAAAACGTGTGAAACATTTTTATTTAGAACCTAGACTTCAGAGACCTATCATCAAACAATGAATTTTGAGTTTTTCTTTCTTCGAATGCTTCAACCACCAACAATCTGATATACCACTTAAAGTAATTTAATTATCTTTCTAGAGAAGAGTCACCTTCACCAAAGATCATATGAATAGTACATATACCTTATAAAACAACATTCTTTAAGCGACTGGCTACAGAATCATATGTGCATGTGTTAGTTGCTCAGATTCTTTCTGACTGCATGAACTGTAGTCTGCCATCATATGGTACTTTATAAAAGGTTCAGAACTAGCCAGAAAGCTTGTTTCTTTAAATAAAAAATTAAGGACGAGGGAAAGGGAGAAGAAGATGTTACATCCTCATTTAAGCTTCCAGAATGATTCATCTCTTATCATTTTATTTCTCCATCTATTGTCAATGTCACAGGAAAGTGTTTGATTTACTCAGGATCAAGGGATCTCTTGTTAAATCAAATGTTGCTAAGTGCATTACAAATGCAGCTCCATTCAAATTTACCAACTTATATAACCAAGGCTTCCCAGGTGGCGCAGTGGTAAAGAACCCCTCCTTCCAATGCAAGAGACATAAGAAATGCGGGTTGAGAAGATCCCCTGAAGGAGAGCATGGCAACCCACTCCAGTATTCTTGCCTGGAAAACTCCACAGACAGAGGAGCCTGGCGGGCTACAGTCCATGGGATTGCAGAGTTGGATGCGACTGAGCGCACACACATACACACACACACAGCAGGGATAACTGTGCTCTGGATTCAATTTTGCTTATTAAATATAAGTTGCTATTGGAGCTGATACTGATCCTCAGGCTTATTTCTAACCACTGATGGGATTTTGATTGTGAGATTCAATGACATCAACACTCCAAGCAGTGGAGGAAGCCCTTCACACGATGCAGAACAGCTGTTCCAGTGTTCTGCTACTCCTGCCTGGAATTCCAACTTTCTTCTGAATTACCAGGCACCACTCAGTTGCATTCTCGTTTACGTTTCAATAACACTTTCACACATCTCCCTAGAGCACCTATCAGAGTGCTTTGAGATCAATAATTCACATCCAGGATCACTGCTAGCCCATAAGACACCCCCATATGAATTAGAAAAAGACACCTCATCTCTGGAGAAGTCAGAGAAAGATAGGATAACACCAACTATGTATTTTTATAAGTTCCAGGGACAAATTAGGGCAGAGAGGACACTCATCTTCCCTCCTCCTGGATCCACACTTCTACCATGAAATAGGAGAGTGATCTGTCAACAACAGCATGTTTCATTGCTTAGTTCAACTGCAAGATGTATCTTGTTAACAATAGTGAGAGTTTTCCTGTAAAGACTGAATCTCTTCCAGAATAAACAGAACCTGGTCAACATTTTGCGTGAGAAAGATTTTTTTAGAGACAAGACACGATTTTCAACTGCGTACTCTGCAGGTTGTCAGCTATTCAGTGACCTCTCACTGTTTTAGAGCTGGTCTTCTATCTTGGGCATTCCATAAGAATGAGAGAGGAAAATGGAACAGTGCTTTCCTCTTGTGCCTGAGACCATCTAAAAACACCTTTGATCTGTTCTCCCTCCTGCGCACTCTTCCTAAAGGGGAGAGGGAAGGAAAAGAGGCGTGAGAAGGGCTAGAGGCATTTGTTACTGGGATCTCAACAATATCCCCACAACACAGTCTGGAGGCATTGGGCCAATGGTTGCTTTTCTCCCTGATCTTGTCTAATAATGGTGATGCCACCAATGTGTAGTCTCTCTGGAGAGCCCTCTTCTGGGCAGGCTAAAGGCTTATTCTGAACGAAGCGAGGGATACACAGCTCTTTTGGTCCCATTTTCTCAGCCAAGCTCAAGGTGCTTTGACATATACTGATATGCATCCTAGTATGACCAGGAATGCCTCTTTGGGGGAATCTTAGGTTTTAATCCTAGAAATAATCTGGGCTTCCCTTGTGGCTCAGCTGGTAAAGAATATGCCTGCAATGTGGGAGACCTGGGTTCAATCCCTGGGTTGGGAAGACCCCTTGGAGAAGGGAAAGGCTACCCACTCCAGTATTCTGGCCTGGAGAATTCCATGGACTGTAAAGTTCATGGGGTCACAAAGAGTCAGACACGACTGAGCGACTTTCACTTCACTTCACTAATCTATCTTGGTGTTTTCAAACTTCTTTGACTTTACCTCATAGTAAGGAAAAAAGTTCTCCTTGCAATGCTGTACACACATAACTATATCAACATAGATTTATATGAAAAGCTTCTGGAAACTATTTAGTCATGTGACATATAATGCACCCTAATATTTTCTATGCTATTCAATTTTTTTTTAATGCTCATCATAACCCACTGGGTTGATTTCATGGTTCACTAGTGGGCTGGGGCCAACAATTTGAGAATCACTGATCTACTTTAATCCCCTCATGTTGTAGAACAGGAAATGGAAGTCAAGAAAGGTTAAGTAATCTAAACAAGGTTACACAGCCGCTGCCTGGTGGCAGAACCAGGACTAAAACCCTGGTAGCAAAATTATCTAACCTAGCTAATTATTAATAATAAACACTTTTCTTGCAAAACAATGAGCAAGTGCTATGCTAGTACTGTGAGAGGTCTGTGCAATTACAAAATATGTACGTTTTCTAACATTAGAAAATTCAAGTCACTCAATCTCACACACAGAACATTTCAGTTGCAAACTCCAGCTATCTAGAGGACTAAGTCTTTCTACATATTTACCCCCCCACACACACACACATACATACATATATATATATATATATATATACACACACAGTGGATTTGTTTGTTTTACAAATGTTTTAAATTACATCTTCTGCTTGGCTCCAATTTTCTGGCTCATGTACACTTCCTGTCAGCGACATCTATAATCCAACAGAAAAAAACCTAAGCAACAAGTCCTTCCAAAGATCTTTAGTGAGGCTTGCTTGATCAAAAAAGTAACAGTGGGCATCTTTGTGATCTCAGTTACACTAGGGGACTCTATGCAAATATGAATAAGAGTGAGCACTGCAGCTAGGATCTAGAGCCATCTACTAATAGCACAAGTCTAGAACAGCCTTAGCAAAGCTCAGTAACCTCACAGCCCATCACTCTTGGATGGTTCACCCTTAAGGGTGGCATGCATAGGAACTGCAGTTGACTCTGACTTCATTACCTCTCTAAGAGTATTATCTCCATTAAGATGTTAGTCTTTAAAAATGAAGCCCTAAATTTCAGCAACTAGCATACTTTCCTTCAATAAGGCATGTGTGCCTTCCTGTTCCACCTATTTTTATCCTGTTTTTTCTTAAAAAAAAAAAAAAAGCCTGCTCCAGCCAAAGCAAATACTATCTCTCACTAGAAGCAAGATTGGTCTGCAGCCTGCCCAGAATATGGCACTGAGGATGCAGTGGGCTGATTTTGCCCATGGCTTTTTTTTTTTTCATTGATATGGTACCTGTTCCCTGGTTCAGCTGATGAAAGCAGCAGTGACCTTTTCCAACAATTGGCCTCTGTCTTTACATTGGCTTTCTGCACTTGACTGTGAGCCATGAAGATCACCTTAAGGGCACCTTTCAACCTACTCCTATGAAATGGCAACAGAACAGAAAATGACACAGAAGTAAAGGGACACTGAGGAAGAGATATAGACCCTTTTAGCTTGTGAATGTGAAAATGTCACGGGTCCCTTCTGAGCATGTTCCAGCTGAAGGCAAAAAAGCTTTGGGGTAAACATATGGACCACATGTGCAGAAGCACTGAAAATTAGGTATGAAAGTTATCTATGCAAAATTATCCCCAAATTCCTACTGTGATCATTATGAAATTACCTTGGTATGCTGGTTTCTGGTTCACTTTTTCAAGTTATGCAATTTCTTTTATAAAACCCCTAGCCAACATTATATCCTCTCCCCTTGGTCTTACTTCAGCATAGCACAGTAAATATCATGTCTCTTCCAAGTCCTAAATGCTAGACAACTGTGTAAGAAATGATTCCCTTTTGGCAGGATAGGCAGAATAAATCAGAGTATTTGATTATAATTTTTTAAACTCAATTTTTAAAAATTGGTATGTTTCTGTACTTTCTAAAGACAGAATGCTAAACAGTGCTTACATTTGTTTTGGCAAACACATGGGTGACTTTTGCAATAGGCAGTCTTCCATATCCGTATTTATGACAAATATGTCAGAATATAATCCATCCTAATGTCTATGAAGGGATCAACATTTACAAGTTATCATTTCCTTCTCATTATGTTGCTGTATTTCTTTACAAAGACAGGCATAGAAATTGCCATGAGATGGGGAATAATCAGTACTCAGAAAAAAACAGAATACCAACTCTTGTACCTGAATAGAAGGATGGTATATGCAATGTTTGTTTCATTTCTTACCTCTTCTTTGAGTGATGCAATGTAACTCACCCCAACTCAATATAATCAAGGAGGTGGCATTTCACAGGAATGCTACTATCATGACAGAGAGGAGGTTCTATAAGTTGGCTTTGCTACTGATAACAGTAGCAATTCAGTGACATTAAAAAAAAATTAAGTACCATTTCCAAAAGGATAGTTACCTTTGAAGAAATAATATTGCCTTTGCATTGACTTTCATGCTCTAGTTCATCCCCAACAGACAGATGCAGTGGAGGGCCTGTATCCGTACTGTGAACAATATACTTCCTTTAATGTCAATCCCGGGTGAAATGAACCCAGCCAGGAAGAGCACTACAATCTTTCCAGTTTTAATCATCAACAGTTCTCCAAAAAGCAGACTTGGATTGTTGTTATCCCAGCAAGTTGATCATTTACAAATGGATCGTGTCCAAAAATTTCACTTGTATATTTGGATTATAGAGTGTCAAGTATAAGTGCTTATCTAGGCAATATAAAAATGACAGGCTCCCAGAACAGCTCATAGACATCCATTTCCTTCATGTTTTGCTGATGGTATTGGGAGAGACAAATAAGGATGGAGGATTTGAAGAGTAGTAGTTGGCCTTGGAAAGAAAATCTGTGGCACAAGATTTTTTTTTTTTTTAATCTTCTAATAATCTCTATCACTTCCAAAAGGGAAGGAAGGAAGGGTGGCAAAGTAAGAGGAAGGAATAGCTATATCAGCTATGGGCCAACCAAGAAACAGCGTTCTGAGTATTTTGGTTTCTTGAGAGATGAAAACACAGGGTAGCTACTAGGAGGTGTTGAGGCAATTCAGAAATTAGCAGCAGCAGGATGTTACTACCATCCCTGGAATGGAGGGTCACAAAGAAAAGGTGGTATTGCCAGAATCTAGAAGCCGGCTCGCCCAGTGGAAGCTGGGCCTGCCCACTGGGGACTGGAGCCATGAAGTAGCTGCATAGGTGCCATCAGAGAAGAACCTGTGGATACAGGGAAGGACAGGAGAAGTACCACGGTTTCTCCCTTTCTCCCACCATCCAGTTCCCATTGGTGCCTTCCATTGACCAAACCCAGACAGAAGCCAGCCGACACAGAATCCTGGGACATTCAGCCTCCTGTGATGCAGAGCAGGAAAGGGCAAGGAGTGGATCTGTGAGCTCACAGGTCAGGGCTGGCACATTAGCCAATTAACTAAAAAGAAAAACTCTAATCCCAGTCTTAGCAGATTCCACAAGAGGGAGTGGTGAATATTATTAGGTCTGAGAACAAGGACCATGCATGATCTACATAAAAAGCCAAATTATGATACAACAAAAATAACACCACCAAACACCCCAATATGAAGGATGTTACAAGAAAAACCATGACATCCAAATGAGAGGGAAGAGACCATACTGGTCTGGCTGGAAGTGGTTGGGTTCTTGTTTAGAAAGAAGGAAAATCAGGATGAAACCAAGACTTTCAGGGCAGAGCAGGCACCATCTATGGCGACAAACAGGTGTTTTGTCAAACAGGTTTGGTCAAACACCACATATCTGCAATGGAAAGGTAAGTGAAACCCGGGGAAAGGAACTGGCTTCCTTGGTGGGGGAGAGGAGCAGGTGAGTGATTCACGGTCTTACCAGTATGGCCCTAGTCTAGGCTGGAAGCCGCATTGTGTTTACTGACTCGGTGCCATCACATAGTAAAGTCTGACAATGAATGGAGAAACAAAAAGAAGGTCTCAGGCGGC
>SJYV01020496.1:2365315-2390010 GCA_006410875.1 Neotragus pygmaeus
CTTTTGCTTCTGTTCTCCGTCTCTAAAAAGGAGATAATGCTTTAAAAAAGAATCCTTATATATGAGCTCTAAAAGATAGACCCCAGGGGGAAAAATTAATTGATGTAGTTGAGTATACAGAAAATATTATTGACAGGCATGCAGTATAGACAGAGCATTGGGGATGTAGTTGATGAAATAAAAAATTTTTAGGCAGGAAAAGAAAGTTTTTAAACATAAAATTCTCTTTGTCCATTTGAGCCTCTAACCCTCTTTTGTGTTAACTGGATTCCCTTAGAAGACAGAGGAATGCACACACACACACACACACACACACACACACACACACAATTTTCTCCCGGCGCCAGCAACGTAACTCCTTAGCAGATAACATTCCTTTCTCAGTCCTGTAATGGGTCACACTAACCCCTGTCTCTTATACACATCTAGATGTGTATAAGAGACAGCTGCAAGCTACTCCTGGAGGAACTGCACCTCATTGGTCTTCCTAGTTCCAGGGCCTTGAACGGTGTCTGGCACAAAGTAGGTGCTCACTGCACAGTGGTTAAATGAATGAATGGGCTGAGGAGCACTCTGGGTACACTGGGAGAGCAGAAGAACCGCAGAGGATGACGGCAGACACTGCAGTGATGTGGCAGCGTGCTGGCCTGCTGGAAAACCCCAGCGGCAGCCAGACCAGTGTGGGCAGCTGGAGTCAGAAAATGAGATGGTTCTTTAAAGCAAATATGCTGAGTCATAAACAGCACAGGCCTATGCAAGTAGCCACAGCTGCCCAGCAAAGGACTGGAGTGCAACCGGTACACGATACGTTCCTGCCACCTAAATTCTGCCTGGCTAATTCCGCAGCTTGGAGAAGGGTGGGAGCTGCCTCCCACAGGGGAGACCCACAGAGTTGGGCCAGGATGGTCACCATTGGAGTAAAACTGCATAAGGCGGCTCCTAACCTTTGCCCCGAAAGCCTGTGCCTCTAGTATTATTGCCTGTAGAAATGTCCCAACTACTGTAGTTTTAGGTACTGTACAGCAGCTTTAATGTCGGGATTTTTAGTGTGACTATGTCTAACCGTCCCAGACCCTTTCCTTTTGAGGAATGCTTTAGCAGAAAAAAATGGCAACATGCAACCGTTTTCTGTTTTGTATCGCCTCCCCAAAACGTCTCACTTGGCCCAGGATGAGGCAGAGGCCCTTAACAAGACCAATGAGAAGTCAGTGTGACTTATTAGACCTTTAAGAGAAAGAACCACAGCTGATTTATGTTTGTCGCCTTTCCTTTCCCGTTGACAGGAATCTAGCCCAGAGCCTGTTTGTCACAGAGATTCATTGAATGAAATAATCCCTTCAGAGAAGTTATGACAATTTTCCAAATTAAATTTAGAAAGAAAGAATTAAAATTAGAAGTGTACCAAATACATCTAATTAAAACAATACTACCAACAACAACAATTAAAATGTATTGAACACAAACTAAGTTCCTGGAACTGTGCTAAGCTAAGGAACAGTTGACCTCCTACCCGGCAGACTCTCCAGCCAGTCCCAGAAGCTGCTGCTGGATATAATCAAAGCCTCAGTCTTGCTTTTATCGATTTATTCCCCACCTTCCACAAAAGATTTGAGGTGACCAAGAAGATATGTACATCAAATAAGATATTTAAAGCGTTTTAGTTTCTGGGGGCTGCCATAACAAAGCACCACCAGCTGGGTAACTTCAATAACAGAAATTTCTTGTCTCTCAGTTCTGGAGGCTAGAAGTGTAAGATCAGGTTTGGGCAAGGTTAATTCCTCCTGAAGGAGCCAGGGAAGTGTCTGTTTCAGGCTTCTCTCCTTATTTTTGGTGGCCTCTTTTGCTTTCAACAGTATAACTCCATCTTCACACGCATCCTGCTGGTGTCTGTTTCCACATTTCCCCTTTTTTTATAGGACACCAATTATATTGGATTGGGGACCCACCCTACTCTAATATAACCTCACCTTAACTAATTATATCTGCAATGACCTTATTTAAAAATAAGATCACATTCTGAGATACTGAGGGTCAAGACTTCAACATATGAATCTTGAGGGGATACAATGCAACCCTTAACAAAAAAGGGAAATGAAGAAAGCACAGAGGAATTCCCAGCAGGTAGCACACATACAGTTATCTATTTACCCTCCTAAAACTTAGCTAAATTAATTAAATGAAAATCAAAAATTAGTAATCCATGTGCAGAAATAAGCTCCAGGAAAGACAACAGGACAGGAAGACAATAGGAGACAGCGGGTAGAGAGCAGAGAGAGGAGATGGAACTGACCTGGCAGAAAAGAATGAAGTTACCACCCAAGGCCAATAAAATGTGAGGCATTTTATCACTCCGTGGCATTCCAGAGACCCTGCACTGGGAGATGCCAGATGCCAGAGGAGGCAGGGGTCAGGCAAGAAGCTTGACACAGATGTTGGTCTACAGTCTGGACGCAGACAGACCACACAGCCAGATGACCATGTTTCCCAAACAGCCTCCTAAAAGTACCAGGAGATTTGTTTTTGGAGAGTTGGAAATAGAAAAGCCCAATTCAGAGGACACCAGGCTTATAAGAGGGCTGGGATAGGGAGCAGGTACAGAGCTAAAACCAGGGATCTTAAATGAGAGCCCATAGGCCCTATGGAAGGGTCTCAGCCCTCATCCCCTACCCAAATCTTAGAAAACCTGCAACTGGAAATACAAACACAAAGACAGGAGGCTGGAAGATTCTACACTTGGAGACCCAAACGGCAACAGGGGAATACCTTGTGATAATGATATTTAAGGTTCCCCAACAAAAGACTGTTTCCACACCTGGTTATCCTATAGTGATGCCTACCAGTCACCAATTCTTGCATATTTATGGAACATTAAGTGAGCTTTAAGTGTCTTAGTCTTAAATACAAAATGACAATAGGATACTAGAAGAAAGCCTATAAAAGCTGGACATTAAATGAATAAACAAAGGTACAAAGAGGAAACAGAGACACATAAAAGGAACCAAAAAAACATGTTAAAAAATCGGTAATTACTATCCTTTGAGAGATATGGAAGGACAGAATTTGATATAAAGAGAATAATTGGAGAATAAGAAAGGCCTCTTGGCAATTAAGAATATGGTAGCAAATTAAAACTCTTTCAGAACATTAGAAGATAAAGATAATAAAGTAAAACAAAATGTCCAAGAGTTTAAAAATAGGAAAGAAGAAATAAGAAAATAAAGAGATGAAAAAAAGAAAAGATCAATTTGAGAATTCTAACATCTGCATAATAGAAGTTGCCAAACAGTAGTAAGAGAGATGGGAGAAAGAAAATTATCAAATAGCAATAATAAAAGTGCTAATAATAATGAATGAAAATTTTCTGGAACTGAAAGAAACATGTCTCCACGGAGTAATGACCCACTGAAAACCTAGCATGACAAATGAAATACAAACAAGGCTCTTCATTGCTAGAGCTGAGAACCAAAGAGAAGACCTAAATGTTCCCAGAAAGACAGTAGAAACTATTGGAAAGAGAATACCCACATAGAAAGTATTGGAAAGAGAAAGACATAGTAACAGAGTGTAGCAGAGTGTAGTTAAGAGCATAAACTCTGGACCTGTAACCCAACTTATTAGTTATGTGACCTTGGGTAAGTTACTCGACTTACTTTTGCTTCTGTTCTCCGTCTCTAAAAAAGAGATAATGCTTTAAAAAAGAATCCTTATATATGAGCTCTAAAAGATAGACCCCAGGGGGAAAAATTAATTGATGTAGTTGAGTATACAGAAAATATTATTGACAGGCATGCAGTATAGACAGAGCATTGGGGATGTAGTTGATGAAATAAAAAATTTTTAGGCAGGAAAAGAAAGTTTTTAAACATAAAATTCTCTTTGTCCATTTGAGCCTCTAACCCTCTTTTGTGTTAACTGGATTCCCTTAGAAGACAGAGGAATGCACACACACACACACACACACACACACACACACACACACAATTTTCTCCCGGCGCCAGCAACGTAACTCCTTAGCAGATAACATTCCTTTCTCAGTCCTGTAATGGGTCACACTAACCCACTACCCACTTTGTTGGACTATGTAAACTGTCAATATGTTACGCTGATGTATAATCGTTTGTCTCAAAAACTTATATAACTGTGCCTTGACCTCTAACAGGCAGAACAATCCTCAAAGCTTTCTGAAAGACTGTCTCCCAGGTTATGACCCTCAGGTTGGTGCAAATGAAGTTTTCCATTTCTTTCTTAGATTGACTACTGATTAATTATACATTGATAGGAGGGGGGTAGAATGTAAAAACACAGAAAATCAGGCTGATTAAAAAAATAGGCAGTTTTCAATTCCAGTACAAACAAAGGATGTACAAGAAAGGGGTCAGGGTAGCAGTGATAGAAGCAAATAAGATTTGTATAGGTAAAACTATATAAATGCCAACTCTTTATTTTCTTAACTAAAAATTGTGATATAACTGATTAAGGGAGATGCGGAGAGGGGAAGGGATAAAAATAGAATGGAGGGAAAGAGAACTCAGGCCTCATTTACCAAGATGTTAAAGTCAACAGTTAATACATAAAACTGAAAATTAAAGAGACAGAGGGCAGAGCATATTATTTCTTAAAATGGAGACAAACACCTGAGGATACAGCCAAAAGAGTTGAAGGTGGTTTCCTGAGAAGTGGAACTGGTGGGCTGGGAGAGATGGAACAGGAAATTTGTAGTGTTTCATTTAGTACTATTTGACTTTTTAAGCTAATTTATGTTGCTGCTGCTGCTAAGTCACTTCAGTCGTGTCCGACTCTGTGTGACCCCAGAGACGGCAGCCCACCAGGCTCCCCCGTCCCTGGGATTCTCCAGGCAAGGACACTGGAGTGGGTTGCCATTTCCTTCTCCAGTGCAGGATAGTGAAAAGTGAAAGTGAAGTCACTCAGTCGTGTCCGACTCTTAGTGACCTCATGGACTGCAGCCTACCAGGCTCCTCCGTCAATAGGATTTTCAGGCAAGAGTACTGGAGTGGGGTGCCATTGCCTTCTCCTCTAATTTATGTTACATAGATAAAAAACTAACTTTTAAAAGTTAGTTTTAAAAAGCCCTTTAAAAAAGGAAGGCTTCTCCGGGGGCTCAGATGGTAAAGATTCTGCCTGCAATGCAGGAGACCCAAGTTTGATCCCTGGGTCGGGAAGACCCCCTGGAGAAGGGAATGGCTACCCACTCCAGTATTCTTGCCTGAAGAATTCCACAGACAGAGAAGGCTGGTGAGCTACATACAGTCCATGGGGTTGCAAAGAATCGGATATGACTGAGCAACTTTCACTTTCACTTTTAAGAAAGGAAGTATAGAGGAAAACAATTCAACTGTTTTCATGGTTATATGCGGATAGTATGATTCCAGATGATTCTAATTTCTTTCAATATTCTTTTCTGTATTATCCAATTTTTTATAAGTAAGTGGAGTATTACTTTTATAATTTGAAAGTATATTTTATTTTTGAAATGAAATAAAGGTTCCATTTGAGCTTAAAAAATTATTTTCCAAAAATGGTAAAGTCATAATGCTCATAAAAATATAAAATGAACACATGTCAAAAATAAATTATGAGAGAATCAGTAAGATATTACAGCTGGTTCAAAGGAGAAATCAAAGAACTACAAATTATAAATACAATAAAAACATTTGAAATGAATTTGCAAAATTAATCTATCCATAAAGCAAGAATCAATTAAATACACTCTTCAAACTATCTGTATTTTTATGGACAAGAATTATTTACATTCCTATCCATTTTCTATAAATTTTTAAGGAGTTATAAAATAAGCCTAGTCAAAGATAAACAGGAGTATACATTCCTATAAGATCAGATAATCCCAGAGATTTAAATATTCCTTTGAAAGGATATCCAGCCATGCTTTTGGCCACTTGAAAATTTCAAAATATTTCCTTCAGTTTAGTTCAGTTCAGTTCAGTAGCTCAGTCGTGTCCGACTCTTTGTGACCCCATGAATTGCAACAAGCCAGGCCTCCCTGTCCATCACCAACTCCTGGAGTTCACTCAAACTCATGTCCATTGAGTCGGTGATGCCATCCAGCCATCTCATCCTCTGTGGTCCCCTTCTCCTCCTGCCCCCAATCCCTCCCTGCATCAGAGTCTTTTCCAATGAGTCAACTCTTCACATGAGGTGGCCAAAGTACTGGAGTTTCAGCTTTAGCATCATTCCTTCCAAAGAACACCCAGGACTGATCTCCTTTAGGATGGACTGGTTGGATCTCCTTGCAGTCCCAGGGACTCTCAAGAGTCTTCTCCAACACCACAGTTCAAAAGCAGCAATTCTTCGGTGCTCAGCTTTCTTCATAGTCCAACTCTCACATCCATACATGACCACAGGAAAAACCATAGCCTTGACTAGACGGACCTTTGTTGGCAAAGTAATGTCTCTGCTTTTCAATATGCTATCTAGTTTGGTCATAACTTTCCTTCCAAGGAGTAAGCGTCTTTTAATTTCATGGCTGCAGTCACCATCTGCAGTGATTTTGGAGCCCCCCAAAATAAAGTCTGACACTGTTTCCGCTGTTTCCCCATCTATTTCCCATGAAGTGATGGGACCAGATGCCATGATCTTCATTTTCTGAATGTTGAGCTTTAAGCCAACTTTTTCACTCTCCTCCACTTTCATCAAGAGGCTTTTTAGTTCCTCTTCACTTTCTGCCATAAGGGTGGTGTTATCTGTGTATTATTGATATTTCTCTCGGCATCTGGATTCCAGCTTGTGATTCTTATTTCCTTACATGTAGCTAAAGGCTAGTCTACAGAACCTTCTGTCATAAAGAGTCATATGATTATTCAATAGTGGGATATAAGTTTGTTTTGAATTCATAGAAGCCTCAGCAAAAAAGGAAAGATTATAAATTTACTGAGATGTCCATTGGGGCTTAAAGTGTTTTGAAACTGAAGAAATTTCTTTTTATCAATTTAATTGCTGACAAAACCTTTCTCTGAAGAAAATATCAATTTGCCTTTGTAGCCTGCTTCCTTTGTTTGCGCAAAAACTACCAAAATGATCCCTTTATCCAAACAGAAAGCAAAACCCACCCATTAATTTAAAACAACAGTCCATGAGATTGTCATTACCTTTGAATGCAGTTTGATTAAGTAGTGTGTTTAGTGAGGGAAACTGGATTCATTTTAAGTAATACTTTATTGGAGAGTTTTAAAATTTCAATTCTTCCTATATTGGTTTAGACTAAACTATCTCTGAAAGTTAGTTTGGGGGATGGATGTATGTCTCATTGTACAAGTATTTGCTCCTGTGAGAGATAAGATCATCTGTTGCCAGAAGGCCTATCTTTCTCACCAGTTTGTACCAGATTGTGGAAAGGGACTAAACTTGTTTGGACTGAATTTATGAGAGCCGTATACACTGTTGCTTAAAATGACCCAGATTTTATCATTTTTCCCTCCACCCCCCCATCTCTCTAACTTAGGTATATAACAATTTTTAGATATAATCAATCATTGGGATTTCCTTATTCAAGCCAGAAATGCAGGACCATATACAACAGATGCATATTTCCCTGCTTCTGTAGTTGATCTTCCTGGGACAGGGAGGGAGCACAACTGAGACCATCCTTGTGAGCAGAGTGGGGAGAAGATGACCAAGTCTTCCTCTTCCGAGAACAAACCTCAGGAATTGTGCTCTTTTTCATAGGTACAAGGAAAAATTAGGACTTGAATGTCTATCAGTGAAGGATTGCTTTTAAAAATTCAAGTATAGTAAACCCAAACAGTGGAAAACTACTTAGACATGAAACAAATGTAGAAGGTATTGATGAATTGATGTGGAGAGTATTTTTCTCATGTATAAAGTGTAGGCAGTACAGAGCTGGTGCAGCTGCTCAAAGAATCAACCACCTTCTATCTCCCCAGAAAACCATCCTCTACGTAAGGTCACAAGATGACAGCTGTCCTTCCAGAATTCACATCTAAGCTCCAGGCAACTTGAAGAAAGAAAAGGCAAAGTACAAAAGACACAGGCCAGATGAACCTTTTTTTTTTAATTAAGAAGATGATAGTGTTTCCAGAAGGCCCTTGCCATGTACACTTCTACTTAGATTTTATTGGCCAAAATTGTATTCATAACTGTTGTGACATGACTAGCTGCAAGGGAGCCTATGCAGTTTGATTTTCAGTTGGACATTTTTGTTGTTTTGAAAGCGGTAAAGAGGACAGACCAGGTATATCTGGCAGTGTCTGCCCCAGGAGTGTATCAAAGAGCATATATCAAACCGAAGTTAGCAAGGTTTGTCTCTAGGGAGTATTCTAAGTGACTCATAACCTTCTCCTTTATGTTCTTTTGTATCATCTGGAGCTTTACCATTCTGTATTATTAGAAATTCAGAATCTCAAGTCCCACTACAGACCTACTAAATCAGAAGTCCTGGGACTAGTAACCTATGCAGGGGACACATATTCAGTTCCTGGCCTGGGAGGATTCCACATGCCATGGAGTAACTGAACCCACGCCTCACAACTACTGACCCTGTACTCTAGAGCCCTCAAGCCACAGTTATTGAGCCTGACTGCTGCAATTACTGCAGCCCGTGTACCTGGAGCCTGTGTTCCAAAAGAGAAGCCACAGCAATGAGAAGCATGTTCACTGCAATGAAGAGGAGCCCCTGATACCACAACTAGAGAGAAAGCCCATGTGCAGCAATGAAGACCCAGCACAACCAAAAAAAAAATGAGATAAATTTATTTTTAAAAAATAACAGAAAAAGAAAAGATACTTGCATTTTTAGAGAAGAAAACTGTAATAATTCAGCGATATCACTCAAGCTAACAAGTGTTTTTTCACAGTACAGCTACAAGTGCAACCTTCTTCTTTGTTTTGAATCATTAACATTTATTCTGGCCTTTAGCAGTAGGATTTTTTCAAAGCTGACATTCAGAAGAGGGAAAAAAAATCATTCTTGTGTTTTGATTAATTCCTCTACATTTTTCTTGTGTCTTATTCTCCAAATTTATGAAGACTCAGTTATGTTTATGGTAAACTTTTTAAAGTACATAAAGAGAAAAAAAAATATGGAGTGGAAGTGAGGGGTAGAGAGAAACAGATTATAGGTGAGCATCCTCAGGACCACATGCACTTGGACTATCCAAGAAAATGACAGCTAAAAGCTGAAAACTACTTCTTTTCTCTTCTAAATGCTGAATGGGCAGAGAAGGAGAAAGGAAAGGTAATACCATTTTGATTGGGAGATGAAGACAACAATGAAATTAATTTTTAGATATTGCCAAAGGGAATTTCCAGGTAAGATACAAGGATCTGGGAAAAGTCAGACAGCATGGAGTTCTTCCTGGTTGCTTTTCTTGTGGTTTATCCTCTGGATATCAGCCACCTATGTGATCATTACATATACATCACAAATACAAAGTGGTCCCCAAAATTCCAGTGTCACAAACATCCTTCTGGAAATTATGCCTTCCGATTTTTGCTTATTATTTTCATTTTCATAAATGAAATAAAATATTCTTATTTGTTCACAGACATTTAGACTCCTAAGTGGTATGACTAACAACACTCGTAAATATTTCCCCATTTGAGTCGACAGAGGCAAAACAAGCCACGAGAATTGAGGTTGGTTAGTTAAAACTACAGATGTCCCACTGTAGAAGAAACATTTGAATCTAAGACCAGTGGAGAAATATCTCAGTACAAACAAGGCCCTTTTGCCTTGTAAGATGTTTGTACTTTTTTCTATAGTTTGACTGAATGAGTTAATCATTCATGAAGACTAGATCAGTCATAAGACTGAGAATGGGAAACACAAAGGCAAATATTGGCAATTCACATCACCTGCTTTGAGAAACATCATTCCAGGGGCAGCAAGTCAAGCTTAATAGTTAGCAATGTGGGCTGTGTCATCAAGCAGACTTTAGGGGTCAGATATTTGAACCTAACATCTATTAGTTGTTACTGTAATGTGACTTTAGGGCTTTTCATTGGCCCCTTTATATGTCAGTATCATCATCTGAAAAATGGGAATAATAGGTCAATTGTGAGGATGAATTGAGTATCATGTGCTAAATTGTGTTGGAATGGTGCTTGGCACGTGGTCAGCCCTCAATATCAGCTGTTATCATTATTATGTCTGTATTTGTTGTTGTTCAGTTGCTAAGTTATATCCGACTCTTTGTGACCCCCATGGACTGCAGCACACCAGGCTTCCCTGTCCTTCACCATCTCCCAAAGCTTGCTCAAACTCATGTCCATTGAGTCAGTGATGCCATCCAACCATCTCATCCTCTGTCACTCCCTTCTCCTCCTGCCTTCAATCTTTCCCAGCATCAGGGTCTTTTCCAATGAGTCAGCTCTCCACATCAGGTGGCCAAAGTATTAGAACTTCAGCTTCAGTATCAGTCCTTCCAATGAATATTCAGGGTTGAGTTCCTTTAGGATTGACTGGTTGGATTTCCTTGCTGTCCATATAACTATATGTCTGTATTATTATTTCAGTATCAAATAATGTTCTTTAGTAATACAATTTGAATGCATGTAAATATTTTATATCATTTAATATTAAATTAAAATCAATTCAACAAAAGCTTAATTTTTTACATTATGTTCTCCCTTGGGGCCACTAGATTCTCTTGAACATGATTCCTCTTCCTCCCCTGATTCCTTAGATTTTCTAGAACCTGAAAGACTGAAATAGAGTAAAGCTGTTATGGGCAATTTGGGGAGACTAAGAAACAATCATACTAATCATGGCAGACATACCCTAACGTGACCCCAATTAGTCACCACCCTGTATAATCCCCTCCTCTTGAGAATGGGAGGAACCTGTGACTTGCTTATGACCAACAGAATAAGGCAATAGAATATGTCCCTCTCATGACTGGAGAGAGAAGGAGAAAGAGTAAGAAAGAGAGCCTAAGAAAGCTAGTAACTCCATCTGGAGTCAAAGAGAGACTCTCCTGCCAGCCTTGAAGCAGCAGACTTCCCCATTGGGAACTGCCTTACAGACCCTGGGCAGGGAACTGCAGGCAGCCTGCAGCTGACAGCCAGTAAGAAGTCAGGGCCCTCAGTCCTGCAGCCACAAGTAAGTGAATTGTGCCAACAACCTGAATGAGCTTGCAGCAGATTGTTTCCCTGAGTCATCCAAATGAGAATACATTCTGCCAGCACTTTCAGTAGAGCCTTCTGAGAACAAGCAGGGAGACCAGCTAAACCATGCCTGGACTCCTGGCCAATGAAACCTGAGAGATAATAAGTATGAATGGCTTAAAATTGCTAAATTTGTGATAATCTGTTGCACAACAATTGAAAATAAATACACCTGCCTTCACCTGTGAATCTTGTTATAGGTTAAATTTTGTCCTGCCAAAAGATGTTGAAATCCTAACCTCCAGTCCCTGTGAATGTTACTTTATTTACAAATAAGGTCTTTGCAGATGATCAAACTAATACAAGGCCCTAATCCGATTTGCCTGCTGTCCTTATAAGAACTTACTCATTGGAAAAGACCCTGATGCTGGGAAAGATTGAAGGCAGAAGGAGAAGGGGACAACAGAGGGTGAGATAGTTGGATGGTATCACCGACTCTATGGACACGAGTTTGAGCAAGTTTTGGGAGTTGGTGATGGACAGGGAAGCCTGGCGTGCTGTAGTCCATGGGGTCTCAAAGAGCTGGACACGGCTGAGCAACTGAACTGAACTGAACTTATAAGAAGGGAAGTTTGGGAACCACAGACCTCTACAGTGGGAAGATGATATGAAGACAGTGGGAGAAGGTCGCCATCTACAAGCCAAGCGGTGGTGCCTGAGGCTACCAGAAGTGAGGCAAGAGGCATGGAACACATTGTTCCTCACAGCCCACAGGAAGAACCAACCACGCCAACAGTTTGCCTTCCAGCCTCCAGTATTGGAACACAATACATTTATATTGTCTTGTTTATGTTATATAAACAAATAATACAAAATTATATAAACAAATAATATGGCATCCTTTGGAAACTGATACAATTCCCAAAGGCCAAGAGGAAGCTGGG
Organism: Neotragus pygmaeus; assembly: GCA_006410875.1. Taxonomy (NCBI): domain Eukaryota; kingdom Metazoa; phylum Chordata; class Mammalia; order Artiodactyla; family Bovidae; genus Neotragus; species Neotragus pygmaeus. The sequence continues at coordinate 2,377,360 of SJYV01020496.1, forward strand.
GCTGCTCTCCAATCATGGGTGAGGAAAGACTGGGAGGAGAATAGAATTTCTATTCATCCAGCCAGCCATTCAATAGGTATAGAGGCTTTACTTTGCCATTCCCTGCCTCCAAACCTATTGAATCATGTGCTGTGCAGTAGGGTTGCAGAAATCAAAGCACGTCCACTNATCAGCCACCTATGTGATCATTACATATACATCACAAATACAAAGTGGTCCCCAAAATTCCAGTGTCACAAACATCCTTCTGGAAATTATGCCTTCCGATTTTTGCTTATTATTTTCATTTTCATAAATGAAATAAAATATTCTTATTTGTTCACAGACATTTAGACTCCTAAGTGGTATGACTAACAACACTCGTAAATATTTCCCCATTTGAGTCGACAGAGGCAAAACAAGCCACGAGAATTGAGGTTGGTTAGTTAAAACTACAGATGTCCCACTGTAGAAGAAACATTTGAATCTAAGACCAGTGGAGAAATATCTCAGTACAAACAAGGCCCTTTTGCCTTGTAAGATGTTTGTACTTTTTTCTATAGTTTGACTGAATGAGTTAATCATTCATGAAGACTAGATCAGTCATAAGACTGAGAATGGGAATCACAAAGGCAAATATTGGCAATTCACATCACCTGCTTTGAGAAACATCATTCCAGGGGCAGCAAGTCAAGCTTAATAGTTAGCAATGTGGGCTGTGTCATCAAGCAGACTTTAGGGGTCAGATATTTGAACCTAACATCTATTAGTTGTTACTGTAATGTGACTTTAGGGCTTTTCATTGGCCCCTTTATATGTCAGTATCATCATCTGAAAAATGGGAATAATAGGTCAATTGTGAGGATGAATTGAGTATCATGTGCTAAATTGTGTTGGAATGGTGCTTGGCACGTGGTCAGCCCTCAATATCAGCTGTTATCATTATTATGTCTGTATTTGTTGTTGTTCAGTTGCTAAGTTATATCCGACTCTTTGTGACCCCCATGGACTGCAGCACACCAGGCTTCCCTGTCCTTCACCATCTCCCAAAGCTTGCTCAAACTCATGTCCATTGAGTCAGTGATGCCATCCAACCATCTCATCCTCTGTCACTCCCTTCTCCTCCTGCCTTCAATCTTTCCCAGCATCAGGGTCTTTTCCAATGAGTCAGCTCTCCACATCACGTGGCCAAAGTATTAGAACTTCAGCTTCAGTATCAGTCCTTCCAATGAATATTCAGGGTTGAGTTCCTTTAGGATTGACTGGTTGGATTTCCTTGCTGTCCATATAACTATATGTCTGTATTATTATTTCAGTATCAAATAATGTTCTTTAGTAATACAATTTGAATGCATGTAAATATTTTATATCATTTAATATTAAATTAAAATCAATTCAACAAAAGCTTAATTTTTTACATTATGTTCTCCCTTGGGGCCACTAGATTCTCTTGAACATGACTCTTCTTCCTCCCCTGATTCCTTAGATTTTCTAGAACCTGAAAGACTGAAATAGAGTAAAGCTGTTATGGGCAATTTGGGGAGACTAAGAAACAATCATACTAATCATGGCAGACATACCCTAACGTGACCCCAATTAGTCACCACCCTGTATAATCCCCTCCTCTTGAGAATGGGAGGAACCTGTGACTTGCTTATGACCAACAGAATAAGGCAATAGAATATGTCCCTCTCATGACTGGAGAGAGAAGGAGAAAGAGTAAGAAAGAGAGCCTAAGAAAGCTAGTAACTCCATCTGGAGTCAAAGAGAGACTCTCCTGCCAGCCTTGAAGCAGCAGACTTCCCCATTGGGAACTGCCTTACAGACCCTGGGCAGGGAACTGCAGGCAGCCTGCAGCTGACAGCCAGTAAGAAGTCAGGGCCCTCAGTCCTGCAGCCACAAGTAAGTGAATTGTGCCAACAACCTGAATGAGCTTGCAGCAGATTGTTTCCCTGAGTCATCCAAATGAGAATACATTCTGCCAGCACTTTCAGTAGAGCCTTCTGAGAACAAGCAGGGAGACCAGCTAAACCATGCCTGGACTCCTGGCCAATGAAACCTGAGAGATAATAAGTATGAATGGCTTAAAATTGCTAAATTTGTGATAATCTGTTGCACAACAATTGAAAATAAATACACCTGCCTTCACCTGTGAATCTTGTTATAGGTTAAATTTTGTCCTGCCAAAAGATGTTGAAATCCTAACCTCCAGTCCCTGTGAATGTTACTTTATTTACAAATAAGGTCTTTGCAGATGATCAAACTAATACAAGGCCCTAATCCGATTTGCCTGCTGTCCTTATAAGAACTTACTCATTGGAAAAGACCCTGATGCTGGGAAAGATTGAAGGCAGAAGGAGAAGGGGACAACAGAGGGTGAGATAGTTGGATGGTATCACCGACTCTATGGACACGAGTTTGAGCAAGTTTTGGGAGTTGGTGATGGACAGGGAAGCCTGGCGTGCTGTAGTCCATGGGGTCTCAAAGAGCTGGACATGGCTGAGCAACTGAACTGAACTGAACTTATAAGAAGGGAAGTTTGGGAACCACAGACCTCTACAGTGGGAAGATGATATGAAGACAGTGGGAGAAGGTCGCCATCTACAAGCCAAGCGGTGGTGCCTGAGGCTACCAGAAGTGAGGCAAGAGGCATGGAACACATTGTTCCTCACAGCCCACAGGAAGAACCAACCACGCCAACAGTTTGCCTTCCAGCCTCCAGTATTGGAACACAATACATTTATATTGTCTTGTTTATGTTATATAAACAAATAATACAAAATTATATAAACAAATAATATGGCATCCTTTGGAAACTGATACAATTCCCAAAGGCCAAGAGGAAGCTGGGGCTGCTCTCCAATCATGGGTGAGGAAAGACTGGGAGGAGAATAGAATTTCTATTCATCCAGCCAGCCATTCAATAGGTATAGAGGCTTTACTTTGCCATTCCCTACCTCCAAACCTATTGAATCATGTGCTGTGCAGTAGGGTTGCAGAAATCAAAGCACGTCCGCTGCACTCAAGGAGCTTGCTGTCTAATGGAGAAAGGATACAGAGAGCACAGTTCAGTTTGATGTGTGCTAGAGCAGAGGATGAGCGTGGCCTTATGGTGCTTGATCCTACCCGGGTAGAGAAGGCTCCCAAGAAGAGGACTCTGGAAGAGGAGGGGAGGAAGGAGAAGGGAGAGGGTGAGGGTGATCCAAAGACAGGGAGTCCCATGTAAAAACAGGATGAAAGCACCACAACAGATCAAAGACATTCCAGGAAGCCCAGCACTCCATGGCCAGAGTGGAGAGAACTTGTGAGAATGAGGCCACGTGTGCTGATATGTGCTATACTACAGGGTCTGAACTGTGTCCTAAACGCTTGGAGGACCACTGAGGAGCCTTACAGAAGTTAATGGCGTGATCTGATGCAGGCAGGATGCTGGTAGAAGGTTCTGAATCATGGCCACAGCAGAGGAGACAGAGAAGAGAAGGTATGCTTAAGAGATGTGTGTGAGGCAGAATTGCCAGAACTTACTGAGTGGTTTTGTCAAAGGACTAAGGGAAGGACAAGAGCCCAGACTGATGAATGAATTCCATGTTTCTCTTGGTGACTGAGTAGGTGGGAGTAACTTTCTCCAAACAAGGGATCATGGGAAGAGGTACAGCAAGGAAGATGAAGGAAAGCAGCTCCTCCTCTGAGGGACCATGATGTCAGGGGAGGTTAAACTCCTTTCTAGAACCCTGACAATTAATCTTGTTCAATCTAGATGCTCACTGTCCATATATGGCTCTTGCTCCCTCAAAATGTGGCCAATCCAAATTGAGATATGCTGTGAGTGTAAAATATACACTAGATTACAAAAAATCAATATTAAAAAAGAGTATAAAATGAAACATGATTCGTTTCTTATATTAGTGGTATGTTGAAATAATATTTTAGATATATTGGGGTCAATAAAATATATTATTAGAACTAATGTCACTTGTTTCCTTTTTAATGTGAATGCTAGAAAATTTAAACTCATATGTGTGGCTTACATATCTCTACTGGATGGCACAGGCCTAAGCCAATCATGGTAGTCTCATTCCCTTAGTTAGTAAAGGATCTAGGAAGGTGTGTGCCTATAACACTATTATGACCAATAAAAATGGTGGGGGAGGGGTCGGTGGTGAGGCTTCTTGGAGGGTTTTTCCTCCTCTCTCTTCAGATGGAAGCTAAGACAGAAAGAGACATTCCTTTTTCTGACATCGATATTGTCATCACAGGGTGCTGCCTGGCACAATGGCCACCACTTGGGACCTTGAGGACAGTTGGCTTAAGAAAATAAGAGTAGAAAGATAGAAAACTATGTCCCTGATAACACAATTGAGCTCCTGAACCCACAGAATTTTTACGTTAAAATTATTTTTTGTGTTAAATAAATATATTGTTAAAGCCAAATATAAATGGATTTTCCGTTCCCTGTAGACAAAAGCATTCTAACTGGTTCATCTAGTGATGACAGTATCAGAAGGCTGTTATTCCTGTTTATGTCACCCCTCTACTTCATTTATAATCTGAAAAATAAGGGGGACACTTGAGAAATATTTGGATAATTCTTTCCTGATCTATCTCCAAATACCATCATCTTTCATGTCTCTGGAAAAACAAAAATCCTCAGTGGCTGAAATGGCTTGGTAAAATACTAGTTTCCCTGACTAACACTCTACTTTTCTTTTTCTTTATTTTTCAAGATGTAAATAAGAAGAGGGCCTTGCCCAGCAATAGAAGATTGACTCATTTCTGTAGTAACACATATGCAGTTTCACTGGGTTCTGTAAGTTGTGGGGAGGGAGCCATTCCCTGGCCAGCTGCCAGTCTCCAAACCACGCACAACTTGGTAGCCATTGTTTTCGAAAGCAGCTTTATGTGGCTGTACAAAGAAGGAGGCTTGATGTGATAATCACAGTCTGCTGCATTTTTGGAACTAGTGTTCAAAATCTAAATTTCACAGATCTTTTCTCTGCTACTTGATTATATACTAATATGAAGATTTTAGTGTACATGACTCTGACCCACCAAGCAACTGTTTTATTTGTCTATCCTCCCTCAAGGTCTAAATATAATAAGCTGCCAACATCAGAAGTCAGAAACTGCTGGGACTCTGGTCAATGCCTGAAGCTTGTAAGAGAGGTAAGGAAAAGAAAGTTTTTAGAACACTGTCGGCTACAGAGAAATGTGTGAGAGTGAAGCAGGAGTGAGAAAACAGAAAAGGTGAGGGAACACGGTGTTGAAGCTGAAAGGGACCTTTGAGCTCAATCAGTCCAACCCCTTCCCTTAAACATGAGGTAATGGGGCCCAGAGAGGAGGGCTTGGCTCCTTCCTTCTTCCCTTGTACAGGAGTGAACGCTGGCCGCGTCTGTCGTCTATGAAACACAGGCTGCAAAGGTGGGAGACACAGGCAGCCCCACCCTCTGGGGCCTCTCAACACCGGCTGCTACAGGGTCACCATTAAACCAGCTTAGAGTGGTTTGGGTTTTGCTCTCATTTGTTTTGTTTTGTTTTTTCCCTCCTAAGTCATTGCCTCCTCTAGCCCAGATAGGAATCAGTGCTGGCTCTCAGACTGGTTCTGCTTTATGTCTGTGTTGGTGAGGTTTGGTCACCATTAGATTAAGAAAATAAAGCAGTAAATTTTTGCTCAGATATCATTGTGGGACAACCTGCTCTTACTCTTTTTTTTCTCTCCTTCTCTGTCCCTCCCTTCTTTCCTTTCTCCTTCTTCTTTCCTTCCTTCTTCCCCCCTCATTTCCTTCCTCTGTACATTATTTCTCTGAGATATTTACCATTTTTTTGATCATATTTACCACTCTTCCTGAACTTAGGAATGACAGAGAAATTTCTTGGCTGGAGTCACAATTCAAGCAGAACAAGCTTAGGGTTCAAGGAGTGAGAGCCAGCCACTCTCAAAGGTAAGAGATAGCCACTATCAAAGATGAAAGCCTTTTCTCACTCTTGCCTGAAATTTTTACTTGAAATGTAGCTATTCTTTGTGTGTGTGCTAAGAGGTTTCCCTAGTGGCTCAAATCGTAAAGAATCTGCCTGCAATGTAGGAGACTTGAGTTCATTCCTGGGTTGCGAAGATCTCTGGAGAAGGGAATGGCAACCAACTCCAGTATTCTTGCCTGGAAAACTCCATGGACAGAAGATTCTGGAGGGCTACAATCTGACTGAGGGACTCACATTTTCACTTTAAGTGGCTTTAGTTGTATCCAACTCTTGGCAACCCTATGGACTGGAGCCCACCAAGCTCCTCTGTCCATGGGATTCTCCAGGCGAGAGTACTGGAGTGGGTGTCCATGCCCCTCCTCCAGGGGATCTTCACCACCAAGGGATCGAACTCGTGTCTCTTAAGTTGCCTGCACTGGCGAGCAAGTTCTTTACCACTAGCACCACCTGGGGAAGCTATTCTTTGGAAAAATACGAAACAGGACAACCTTGCATCTTTTGCCCCTTTCTGGAGCCTAGATTGATAAATGAAGTTACAATAGTTGAAGNTCTTAAGTTGCCTGCACTGGCGAGCAAGTTCTTTACCACTAGCACCACCTGGGGAAGCTATTCTTTGGAAAAATACGAAACAGGACAACCTTGCATCTTTTGCCCCTTTCTGGAGCCTAGATTGATAAATGAAGTTACAATAGTTGAAGGGGAAAAAGACCCAATACACTTACAACACCCAAGGATGAGTCCAAAGGAAGGTCAACTGTGGTGAAAGACCCTTCCCTCTTTTTCTTCCCTGACCTCAACATTCAACACCTCCTTATCCCCCTGCCCCAGCCCCAACTAGCAACAGAAGCCAGGTGTGGACCTCAAGCAATGAGAATCTGGCCTGGAAGCCAGCAGAAGAGCAGGATCAGGAGGGCTGAGCCAGGCAGGGACAAAGCCAGTGAACGAGGGAAGAACGGGAAGAAATAAGGGGAGGGGAAAGGAGGAGACAGAAATGGTTTTCCCTTCAAGAAACTTCCAGGAATCATCCTAGATCCTCTGTGTTGCCCCACTCTCCACAGTATACCCCAGCAACTCGTCTTGATTCTTCAACATATTCCAATCCATCAGCCTCTTGTCCCTGGTCCAATGCACCATCATTACCCAGTAGGGACAGTCTCCTCAATGGTCTCCCAGCTCCTACACGTTCCTCCTTAAAATACATTTTCCATGAAGCAGCCAGAGTGATCTTTGAAAACCATAAATCAGCACCCATTTCTCCAGCACCAACAGTGCTCTATGTTCCGCCCTCACCCTACTGCAGTTCCTTCCCTGCCTTTTCTGTTACCACTTGCTCAATCCAGCCACATTCGCCTCCTTCCCGTCATTTGTAAATCCAATCATGTCTCACCTATGGGCCTTTCCACTTGCTGTTCCCTCTGCCTGGATTACTCTCCCTTCAGCTCCAGCCGTGACTGTCTCTTCATCCTTCAAGCCACAGATAGTGCACTCCTAGGTGGCCTTCTCTGCTCACTTGGGCCAACCTCGCTCTTCTTCATTATTTTATATCACTTATCACCATTTGAAGTTATCTTGTTGATTCTTTATTTTCTTCCTTGCTTAAAATCTTTTTTTTTTTTTTTTGGTCTGTTTTACAACAAGACCAAATGTTCTAGGACAGGGCAAGGACTCTGCCTATCTTATTTGGCACTCTTTCTCTGGAGCCAAGAGCAGAGTCTGGCACAGAGTAAATGCTCCAGAAGTGTTTCTGGAATGAATGAGTGAGTGAAGGAATGTGGGGTCGGGGGGACCTCAAGAATCCAGGAGTAAGGCCTGAGATTAGGGTGGCTAGACTTTGCAAGTACAAATACAGAGCGTACAGTTACACTTGAATTTCAGATAATCATGGAATGTATGCAATACTATATTTGTATATGTCTCAAATACTCCCTGCATTCCTTGTTTATCTGAAATTCAAATGTAACTGGGTGTCCTGTATTATATCTGGCAGCCCTATGCCAGACCCACTGAGGAGCTTGTGTGAACTGAACAGAGCAAAGAAGACCTTCTCAAATCTCTGCCTCGTAGACCTTTATGGGTTAGAATAGACCTGATTTGTTTTGTCCCTTCTTCTGGACTTTGTATGTGTACTATTTGGCTAATAGCAGGATGATTTTGGTAATGGATTCACCACCTGTTCCTTCCACCATGAAGGGTGCAGAACAGAACACACAGTAGTGGACGACAATTAGGGAACGGATACAGCCATGGGCAGGCATGGCTTGTTTCACGTTGTCCCAGGGACCCCAGCAGACCCTCTGTGAAAGGAGGGCAGTCCTTGCTTGACTCATTTCTCTTCTCACAAAGGAAAGGAATCTTGAAGGTGATTTTTTTTAATGAAATAATAACAATAAATATTTTCTTAAGTTTTGTGATTAGAAGAAAAGCTCACATTTCTCACAAAAATATTTCAGCTCTTTCAGTCTCAAAAGTACCAAACTTTATGGGGAAGCCAAATTATACAGATTCCTGGATTATTCTCATGTGCCCATAAAATGATTTCAGATGTGTAAAGTCATTTAAAAGCTGCATATATTTTAATTTCCTCCAAAAGTTCCAGTCCAAAGAATAATTTGTTTCTCATGGCTTCAAAATATTAGACATAATACAAATCTACTAAAAAGTGATCCAGTAGCATGGCTTCCAGGAAGTTGTGGAAAGACCCTCAGCTGAAAAGGGCCACCATGAACGGGAGACATCTTTGCACCTGCAACAGGTCCCTTCAGGTCAAAACTCGGTCAAGTCCCTTCAGGTGTTGAAGGAAAGCAAAGCATAAGATGCTGTGCTTTGTATTGTTTAAAGGGCTGCCTTGCATTGAGTTCACTCCTAAAGCCATAAGCACTTCATCTGGAGGGAGCCCAGAGTCCTTTTGTGTCTTAACAAACCTCATATAATCAAAAGCTACCTTTAATTAATGCAAAATAGCATATTGTTAAATACATACCTGTGGGTGTTTTGTTTTGTCTGCGTTTTGAGACTGAGAGGGCAGCTGATTAACAAATGTTCTTTGGACCAATCTAGCTGACCCACTCCAGTGTTCTTGCCAGGAGAATCCCAGGGATGGCGGAGCCTGGTGGGCTGCCGTCTGTGGGGTCACACAGAGTCGGACACAACTGAAGTGACTTAANAGAGTATATCATGAGAAATGCTGGGCTGGAAGAAGCACAAGCTGGAATCAAGATTGCTGAAAGAAATATCAATAACCTCAGATATGCAGATGACATAAGCCTTAAGAATCATTGATTTGTTTCTCTCTGACTGTGAGAGATTTAAAGACATCTGACATTCCTATTTTTCATAGCCCTCTCCTTTCTCCTGTTGAACAAGCCTGCACATTTTTTTTTTCCAGCAGCCTTTTGCACTGTGTTCTGTGAAGGTAAAATATCCTTACATGTCCTTCAAAAATATTCCTATCCCAATAATTTTCTATTGAAATTGGTTGGCTCCTTAAGTTGGCTTCTTACATCTTTCTCTCTAGGCTTTTTTTTTTTTTTCAATTCAAGCTCTGCACTCCTTCACAGTTTGTTTTCCATTTTAATTTTGGAACTGCTCCACTCAGCTTCCAACCTTATCTATTCATGGAATAGGCCAATCTTTTCTACTTGGAAGGAAAGAGTATGAAGAAAAAAATTCAATGTGAAATGGTATCCCAAAGAGTCAACAGAAGGAATTAACTGAGGTAACCAATTATACTAGTCTTTTGATCCTTGAGAAATAGTGGGTTTAACTGATAGGCTCCCGCAAGAACCAAGCAGGCAGGACAACAGGCCTTTCCATCCTGCTTCTGCCAGAACCAGTGTGCTTTTAGCTGTTAACTACCTTTAGCTTTTAGCTGAAACCAAAAAAAGACTATCACGCCTTTAGAAAATGCACACAACAAATGGCTGGTGTACCATAGGGGTCACGTCACTACCACCTGCAAATGGTCTCTTCATCCAAATCCTCTTCCTCCTCCTGTCATGGCCTCCAGGATTCCACACCCCAGGAAATGGCACCAGAGCCCATAAAGCCAGAATCCTGGGAGGCATCCTTGACCTCTCCTACCCTCCCATCACCATCAGTCACCATGCCCTAGGCATGCTGCTGCTTCTACATCTTTTCAATATATCCAGTTTTCCGCATTACTATCACCAAACTCGGAGTGAGCACCTCATCTCATGACTGGGCAATGGCAGCAGCTGCATCCATGGCTGTCCCCTCACTTTCTACTTTGCAACCAGTAATGGTTTAAAGGAGAATTTTTGACACACTGCTCCCATACTTAAAATCCTTAAACAGCTTTTTTACCCTTTCTCCATTGTCACTTGCAGTTTGGGGTTGGGGGAGGTGGAGAGGAGGATTTGTACTTATCTCAGAAATTAGAGGTTAACTCAGAGACTATAAATTGGTGTGCTCTGGCTATTGGGCCTAAAGAAATCCTGTTAAGAAAGAGGAAGGTACAATAGCATGAAAATGAATGAAAAACTAAATTCAGGGCTGAGAAGAAGAAGAAAAAAGATCACTGACAATTCAGTCTGGATCCCAAAGTCCAGATTAATGTAGAAGAATAGAGGGCTAGAGACAGTACATCACAAAGAAAGAAAATGGAATAGATGGATTATTTAATACATGTAACCACTCTTGAAAATTTGAGGAAAAAATAGTTGTATTAGGTTTTTAAAGAAAACAGCAAAGTGAAGCAGCTCTTGATACTGGAAAGAATAACATTATGCATAAAGGTAAATGTAACTGTACAACATTATTATGTTTCAGACATAAACAATATGAAATATTCATGAAATAAAAACTCTGAATAATGATTTAACCAAGAATCATGACTGTCCATGGCAGGAGGATGGGGGAGCAGACTGTGAGTGAATAGGTTCTTATCTACCACACTTGATAGATATGGCCCCAAAAGAAAAAAGTTAAATTTATATTTTATTTTTTTAAATTTATTTATGTATTAATTGAAGGATAATTGCTTTACAGAATTTCATTGCTTTCTGTCAAACCTCAACATGAATCATCCATAGGTATACATATATCCCTTCCCTCTCGAACCTCTCTCCCATCCCTCTCCCCGTCCCACCCCTCTAGGTTGGTACAGAGCCCTGTTAGAGTTCCCTGAGACATACAGTAATAAAATTTATATTTTTAAGATGGTATTTTAAAATATAAAGGCAAATATGGAGCAGAAGACTGAAAATTTTAAATGTTTGTCTCTAAAGGACTGCGGTTGCCGGAATGTAAGTAAGAAGATTTCAGAATTTCATCAAATATTATAGCATAATTTGCGGTTTTTAATTGTGGTCACATATTATTTTTAAGAAAACACATAAATGTTTACAATGATAGAAATAGTAGAACACAGTGCTAAAACATTAACCAAAAAAAGCAATACTGATATCAGGCAAAAGAGAACTTCAGGCAAAAATATGATTAGAAAAATGAAAGTTTTATTCAATGATAGCAGGAATAACTTCCACCCAAATTTCTTAGAATTCTGTATTTACATCCCTCTAACAACATTCATTCAGAATGTGAACAGTGACATGTGACATAATTACATGAAGGAAATAAACATCCTCGAGCAATTTGGGAGAAGAAAGGGGCAGAGAAATGTGCAACCAGCAGTTGCACCCAGCAGTTATCAGAGTACTTACTTGTAAGAAATGTTTTATAAATAATTATCCATAGGAACTACGCTAAGTAATAGCCAAAAACTGAGAAAATGTCCTGTCCATTCATCAACCGGTAAGTGGATTAAGTGTGGTGTATTCATAATTACAAATAAAAAGGAGGTAACTACTATTTCATATCAATAAACCAAAAACATCATTCTGAGTAAAAGAAGTCCAACAAAAAAAAGATCACATACCTTATAATTCATTTATTTGAGATTAGAGAATGAACACTCCTAAAGGAAATCAACCCTGAATATTCATCGGAAGGACTGACGCTGAAGCTGAAGCTCCAATACTTTGGCCACCTGATGCGAAGAGCCAAGTCATTGTAAAAGACCCTGATGCTGGGAAATATTGAGGGCAAGAGGAGAAGCAGGTGGCAGAGAATGAGACAGTTAGATAGCATTAGTTACTGAGTGGACATGAGTTTGAGCAAACTCTGGGAGACAGGGAAAGACAGGGAAGCTTAGTATCCTGCAGTTCATGGGGTGAAAAGAGTCAGACACAACTTAGTCACTGAACAAAAATAGAATGAAAAAAATTACTATATAGTAATGGAAAGCATATCACTAGTTCCCCGGAAATGCAGTGGAGGTGTGGAAAGGGAGCACTGACAGCAAAGGGACACATGGGAATTTGGGGATAACAGCAATGTTCTACAGCTAGGCTGGAATGGTTACAGAGGTACATACATTTGTCAAGATTCAGTCACATACCTAGACACCTTTTTGTACATAAATTATAGTTCAATAAATTTGGTTTTTAAATGTTTAAAGTAAGAGCTGTGTCTTTCTATAGCTGCCTGGACTTTTATAACAAAATGTCTTGCCCTGGATGCCTTAAACAACAAGTATTTATTTCCTACAGTTTGAGTGGCAGAAAAGTCCAAGATCAAGGAGCTGGCAAACTCACTCTCTGGTGAAGGCCAGCTTCCCAGTTTGCAGACAGCTGCCAGCCATCTTGCTATATATATATACATATATATATATATATA
>SJYV01020496.1:2391779-2419346 GCA_006410875.1 Neotragus pygmaeus
ATATATATATATATATATATCTCCTTCCTTGCAGGGAGGGAGAGAGCAAAAGCTCTCTAGTGTCTTCTTATAAAGGCACTAACCCCATCATGGAGGCTCTACCCTTCATGAATTCATCTAAACCTATTTATCTCCCACAGGTTCCATCTCCAAAGACCATCACATTGCAGATTAGTGCTTCAACATGAATTTGGGAGGCCACATACATTTAGTCCATAACGACATGAAGCCTTTCAAAGGGCCTCCAGCCTAGGCCCTGAGAACCTGGACTACATTTGTTGGTGGTGGGGATGATACTTTTAAAAAATCCAGTGAAAAAAGTGTAGTAAGTACCAGCAGAAAGGAAGAGAACACTTCCTTCCTGTGAGACGTGGCAACCTGGGAGTGGTGATGGCACAAAGTCCACCTCTGTGGTCTTGCTGAGATGAGAGAAGCAGTATGAGCCAGTCAAGGCTACGAAGCAGTACATTTTGGCACCAGCAGCGAGAGAAAAATTTAATTAGCTTCTGAAAATGTTGCTGGAGGTTCCACTGAATTAGTTATATTTTATTACCCTAGTTAATATGATATAAACCTTTAATATTCTTTCCCCCACCCTAAGGCTGATGTCTTCTGGGGAAAGTGAATGTACATCTATTTTATGGTGTTGTAACAGGACCATGAACAACGTATGAGTGACTGTAGAGACTTAACTGCCCTTTAACTTCAGTTCTCTCTTTTTTATTTTTTGGCAATATCACATGGCATGCCATGCCTCCTGCAATGGAAGCAAGAATTCTTAACCACTGGACTGCCAGGGAAGTCCCAACCTTAGTTCTTTAAAAATGAAAACAGTCTAGGTGATTTCCAAGGTCTCTTTTAATTTTATATTCTATTGCAGTCCCTTCCCTTAAAGACCATGGATGGAAATGACATACAATACTTATAATAATAAAAATAAAACAGCAGTACTTACATATGCAGAAAACTCAACATAATCCATTTTAACTATTAAAATAATATATTATTAATATAATAATAAAGTTATAAGATTTCAATAAAGTGGGTGGAAACAAGATAATTATATTTACTAACCTCATCTATCTAAGAAATCAGTATGATTCTTATATACCAGCAATAGCTGGATCATACCACAATGTAGCAAGAATTTTAAAATTACTTTTAAAATAAGAGAAAAATATATCAGTCAACCAGGAACAATCATAATAAGAAATTTGCAAAATTGCATAGACCTGCAAACTTTCCAGAGAACTAGAAAAGATCTGAGAAAATGAAAGGAGAGTCATAAAATATCATAAAATATGTCGAGTCTGAATTGTATTGATCTCACATCTCCTTTTAGCTTTCACTCTCTTCTGTTCTTCCCTTAATAGTCAACATTTTTAGAGTTGTCAAGACTGTCCATCTCCATTTTCTTCCTTCCCATTTACTTTCCAGTTCACTACAATCTGTCTCATGCCCTCTTTCTAGGCCATCAAAACCGTTCTCTTCAAGGTCAAATACTTGTTGCTAAAGCCAATGACACTTTTATAGTCATTATCTTTCTTGAAGGTATTTAACAATATCACCAATCCTCTTTTAAGAAACCATCTTCCTTCTACTTCCAAGACAGTCTTCTGTTTCTCTGCCCTCCCCCTGGTGGCTTATTCTGTCTCATTCTGTGGCTCCCCATCCTCCGCCTGCACTTTCAATCTTCATGTTTTTTAGATCCTCAGCTATTTTTCACTCTGTGGATCCTGCCTGGGAGATCATATTCAATCTTACAGCTTAACCCACTCTTTAAATACTAAAGACACCCAAATCTATACTCCAGATCTCCTCACCCTAACCCAGACTTCAAAACACTATTGACCATGTAGTTTGGGTGTACTACATACATGTCAGATTTGACATATATAAAAAAAATAACATCTGCCCATCTCATATCTCACCTTTCCTACATTCCCGCTCAGCAAATACAACCAATGTGTACCCAGTGTCCCTCTGGTGTCAGTTCCCTTATTTTATGTCCAATTACCAATTTCTCTTAATTTTACCTCTTAAATATCTTCCAAATGTCAAACCTTTCTATTCCTGGTACCAATATCCTGGCTCAGACCTTCATCATTTTTCTTCTGATTTATTAGATTTCCCTGCCTCAATCTTTGGCATCTACTTAAACTGACCCTCCATACTACAGCCAGATAGATCCTACTTGAACGTGAATCTGGTGAAATCACTCTTACTTAAACCCCTTCAGTGACTCCCCATGATCATCAGGTTAAAGGCCATGTTCCTTAATGTGGTTTGGCCCCTGCAAATGACTCTCTTGTCCAGAACCAAACTTCTTTACTCTGTTCGAGGCACACAGAAGTATTTTCAATTTCTCAAATGTATTAGGCTCTCTATTGACCTTTGGGCATTCTGGCTGCTGCTGTTTATCATCAACTTCTCTCTCATATATTTGACTGTCTACCATAAACTTCAGGACTAAACTTAAAAAATTTGTACTCCAGGAACTCTCACTGATTTCAAATCTGAGGTAGATCCTTACCACATGATTTCTCAGCACCCTGTGTCTCTCTTATTGCTCATGCTTGATTGGGTTGATACGTAAAATGTCAATTACTCTCCAGTTTCCTGCACTAGAAACCACGAATGTGAGGGCAGGAATGATCTCCATCTAGTGCATCACCGTATCCCCAGGTCAAGTACAGTTTCTGACATGTAGTAGATACTCAGTAATTATGGGATGAAATTTATTATTTAGCTGTAGACCTATAATATGAAGGTAATAATATTGATATAAGAAAGAAACCCATATGTAGGTCAGGAAGCAACAGTTAGAACTGGACATGGAACAACAGACTGGTTCCAAATAGGAAAAGGAGTACATCAAGGCTGTATATTGTCACCCTGNTGAACTGAACTGAACTGAATCGGACATTTGACTGATAGTGGATATCTCCTGTAACAAGAAACTGGAAGACAGTGCTGGTTGAATGGTTCCATTATGCTGAGGTTCAATTATGATTTACTTGGCTTTTCTCAAATGGGCTCAGAAGGTTACTGTAGCTCCAGACATCTTTTTTGTATTTAAGATGGTGGGAAGAAATCAGGAAAACAGAAGTCTTTTTTTTCCAACCCCCCAGAAAGCTTCTTACATTTCATGAGCTAAAATTTAACCACAGCTATATTGGTGCCAAGAAAAGTAAAGCATAAGATGATAATGATTGGCTACTAATCAATAATAGTTAATCATTTAGGAATGAGTACATCATGATTCAGAACAAAATCTAGGTTATTTGGGCAAAAAGGTGTTCTGGGCACAGAGTATACTTGGGACAGTGTTTGCCAAAATATCCTGCAGGTCCAGTTCAGGTCTTTCCCTCTAATCCCGTTGGTTTTCGCCCATCTCTGCTGCTCCTTCTTGCTCTTGCTTATCCGACATGGCCAATCAATTTCTCAGTGAATCTGGAAGTGGAGTCCAAGCCATAAAGTTGATACTGAATTATTAATAAAAATTATGTATATTTAAGGATGAGAAAGGAAGGCAATAAAATGAAGTGAATTTCAGAGCAGGGGCTTTGGAGGTAGGAAGAATAATTTTTGAAGCCTGGTATTGGAGACTCCATAAATAACTCCAACTTAAAAGACTCCTGGCTTCCTTAAATGTCAATCTTATCATGAAAGCAATAATAATAATGCTCAATTCAGAAAGTGGTATTGAGGAGTAAATGCATGTAAAACACTTGCATGTAAAGCACAGTGCCCAGCTTATGGTAAAGCACTCAATAAATGTTATCTATCCTAGAATTGTTCAAGACTTGAAGACTATTTTGATACCATGGTTTTATACAAATTGTAATATTTAGAGTTATGTATGTTAGTTTAGAGCTCTAATAAATACCTTGCATTATTGTGCTTCAGATAAATGTGTTAGGTTATTGACAACACACATCCTGGACATTGTTGAAGCCAAAGGACAGGTGTTGGAGATTCAGAAGTGAAATGCTTGGTAAGTTTACCAGTTTAAAAAAGTACATATCAATAGCACATACACACACACAAACGTACGACAAACTGAGGAAAATTCTTCAAGAGATGGGAATACCAGACCACCTGACCTCCCTCCTGGGAAACCTATATGTAGGTCAAAAAGCAACAGTTAAAATCAGACATGGAACAATAAACTGGTTCAAAATTGGGAAAGGGGTACATCAAGGCTGTATATTGTCACCCTGCTTATTTAAATTATATGTAGAGTACATAATGTAAAATGCTGAGCTGGATGAAGCACAAGGTAGAATCAAGATTGCCAGAAGAAATATCAATAACCCCAGATATGCAGATGACACCACCCTTATGGCAGAAAGCGAAGAAGAACTAAAGAGCCTCTTGGTAAGGGTGAAAGGGGAGGGTGAAAAAGCTGGCTTAAAATGCAACATTCAAAAAACCAAGATCATGGCATCTGGTCCTGTCACTTCATGGCAAACAGATGGGAAAACAATGGAAACAGAGGCAGACTTAATTTTCTTGGGCTCCAAAATCACTGTGAACAGTGACTGCAGCCATGAAACTAAAAGACACTTGCTCTTTGGACAAAAAGTTATGACAAACCTAGATAGCATATTAAACAGCAGAGACATCACTTTTCCAACAAAGTTCTGTGTAGTCGAAGCTATGGTTTTTCCAGTAGTCATGTATGGGTGTGAGAATTGGACCATGAAGAAGGCAGAACAGTGAAAAATTGATGCTTTTTGAACTGTGGTGTTGGAGAAGACTCGTGTGTTCCTTGAACTGCAAAAGATCAAACCAGTCGGTCCTAAAGGAAATTAACCCTGAATATTCATTGGAAGGGCTGATGCTGAAGTTGAAGCTCCAATACTTTGGCTATCTGATGCAAAGAGCCAACTCATTGGAAAAGACCCTGATGCTGGGAAAGATTGAAGGCAAAAGGAGAATGGGATGACAAAGGATGAGATGGTTGGATGGCATCACCGACTCAATGGACATGAGTTTGAGCAAACTCCAGGAGATGGTGAAAGATAGGGAAGCCTGGTGTGCTGCAGTCCATGGGGTCACTGAGACTTGGGGTCACAAAGAGCTGGACACAACTGGGTGACTGAACAACATCAACAACATACAAACATACATGCGTGAGGTGGTTCATGTGGATGTCTATCATATTAGAGTGGTTCAGTGTGACTTCAGATAGAAAGATCAGTTCTGTTTAAAATCCAGTTTCACACCTAAGTTTTGTAGATAAATATAAAAATAAAAAGATTAAAAAAATAAAGATACAATTAAAAAAAGAACAATTTGGAATATATGGCTGATCAATTAAAAATGCCACATAATATTTTCTCTACTTTATTTTCTATTTGGACTGCAAATGTTTAATCTCCATATATGTAAGTTTGGTGGTAAAGAATTATAGAATAGTAACTAAAGACGATAATAGCAGATGTCAGAAGCCTTTCAAAAAGGGAATTAATATAAGATGATAAAAAGGATAAGTGGCCAATATTTATCAAGTGAATGTGCCACTTTCAAAAGTTCTTTCTATGAGTAAAGGTCTTTCCATATATTATTGCAAACAATGCTGATGTCAGCTGTATGAATTCTAGTATTCTCCTAATTCTGAGGTGAGAAAAACCACTATCTAGAAAGAATATATAACTCGTCCAAGTTTCCATATCTCAAAATATTGTAACTAAGATGCAAACCTAAGTCTATTTCACCCTAATATTCAAGGTTTTATTGTCAATGATATTCTTTTTCTTCTGACAAAATTTAAATATTATATAGTTATCTCTAAAATTGAGCTTCATTTTTTTGCTATATATTTTAATTTGAAGATATTTGTAAAATCAGTACATTACAGAAATCCTGAAAGAAATTCCACTAGCTTATTTACAAAACTGAAGTTGGATGTAGAAAACTTGTGGTTACCAGGGGATACAGGAGAGAGGAATACATTGGGAGATTGATACTGACATATACATACTACTATACATAAAACAGTAGGAAATGGCAACCCACTCCAGTATTCTTGCCTGGAGAATCCCATGGACAGAGAAGCCTGGTGGGCTATAGTCTACTCTCTTGCAAAGAGTCAGACATGACTGAAGTTACTTAGCATACATAAACCACATAAGTAAAAAGCTGCTGTATAGCACAGAGAACCCTACTCAATACTCTGTAACGGTCTGTATGACAAAAGAACAAGTAGATGTATGTATAACGCATTCACTTTGCTGTACACCTGAAACTAACACAACACTGTAAGTCAACTACACCAATAAAAAATTTAAAAAGTTTTAAAGGAAAGCCAGCACCATATAAATAACATACACTTAAATAAAAGAGATGAATGCTTAACATACAGAGTAATGTTTTTCATTCACTGATAAGCTAAAGGTCCATTTCAAGACATTTCTTTCTTTTGTATGATTGATTTGTTTTATTAGCAAACAAAGCCCTATAAAGGATGGCTTCATCTAGTCCTCAGATTCACCTTCATTTTGACTGCTGCTGCTGCTGCTGCTGCTAAGTCGCTTCAGTCATGTCCAACATTGTGCGACCCCACAGACGGCAGCCCATTGGGCTCTGCCATCTCTGGGATTCTCCAGGCAAGAACACTGGAATGGGTTGCCATTTCCTTCTCCAATGCATGAAAGTGAAAAGTGAAAGGGAAGTCACTCAGTCGTGTCTGACTCAGCGACTTGACTAATCTGGAAGTAAGGAAGCTCGTATGTCTCCTTGTCAGATGCAACCACATGAAACCAATCAAGAAAATTGTTCTTTTTAAGGTAATTCTTGGTTCAGTTCAGTTCAGTTGCTTAGTCGCGTCTGTGACTCCTTGCGACCCCATGAATCACAGCACGCCAGGCCTCCCTGTCCATCACCAAATCCCGGAGTTCACTCAGACTCATGTCCATCGAGTCCGTGGTGCCATCCAGCCATCTCATCATCTGTTGTCCCCTTCTCCTCCTGACCCAATCCCTCCNACTGGAAAAAACATAGCCTTGACTAGATGGACCTTTGTTGGCAAAATAATGTCTCTGCTTTTGAATATGCGATTCAAAGACATTTGTCTCTGATAAAAAGATGTAACCTATGGATAAATACAGAGATATAAGTATTTATATTATAAGACTTCAGAAGCAAACAAAAGCAAAGGATTTATAGTTATTTTACTGTTTAATGCCTTCTTCTGGTTGCTTTTCCTGCCATATTTAAGTGGCTTTCCTAAGTATGGTGGTATGTTTCTGGAGAGACAAAGTTTAGTTCTATAAATGACCCACTATCAGATATATTCAGCTTCATATTTTGAAGCTACAACTCTGCCTCAAAAAAGCACATAGCTACCTACCTCAGAGCACTGAATGATGGCAGAACCAACCAGAGATTTAGTGGAAAACTCACTCTGCTTCTTCATATGCATCTAATTCACTGCCCCTTGGTACCTCAGCAAGTAACAGACACAATAAAATTTCAGTGTAATAGACCCAGCTCATAAAGTTTCCATTTCTACCAGGACTTTTCCTGACATAAAACTGGACACCCCAGCAGCACATTTGCTGTCTACAAGTGCTAAAACTGTGGTTAAAGCTGAATATTAACACATTTCACACTTGTGCTGTCATCTGGATTATATAACAATGTGTGGATTTTATAAACAGCAACTGCTCGTTTTTGTGGTTGGCTTTTTACTGGATGTACCCCAAGAGCCATGTGATTGTATGAGCTGGAAACAATGAGATCAAGCAGAAGTGAGAAGTGGCATTCCGTGGCACAGTCAAAACCAAGTTCTTCAGGAACTCACAGAAGAAATGGCTACCAGAAAAGTCCTCACACTCCCAAACTGTGGTCAAAACACTATAAAAATCTAAACGTGCATTTTTCTTGTCGATTGACTCAGCCATGTGAGAGCTGCTCACAGCTCTTCTAACAAGTCATTTTGTCCTAAGAATACTGTTGGACTGTGATACTGAAAGAGTAGAGCGTGGTACTGTCTAAAGGTAAATCACTTTTAGAAGATACATGTCAAATAATAAAAGCACCCATTACATTGAAAATCACTGTTGTAGGTATTGATTCCTTCAGTTAAGTCACTCAGTCATGTCTGACTCTTTGCAACCCCCTGGCCCAGAGCACGCCAGGCTTCCCTGTGTCCATCACCAATTCCCAGAGCTTCCTCAAACTCATGTCCATCAAGTCAGTGATGACATCCTCTTTCCTCCCCTTCTTCTCCTGGCTTCAATCTTTCCCAACATCAGGGTCTTTTCCAGTGAGTCAGTTCTTCGCATCAGGTGGCCAAAGTATTAGAGTTTCAGCCTCAGTATCATTCCTTCCAATGAATATTAGCACTAATTTCCTTTAGGATTGACTGGCTGGATCTCTTTGCAGTCCAATGGACTCTCAAGAGTCTTCTCCAACACCACAGTTTAAAAGCATCTGTTCTTTAGCACTCAGCTTTCTTTATAGTCTAATTCTTAGGGCTTCCCTGATAGCTCAGGAGACCCTGGTTTGATTCCTGGGTCAGGAAGATCCACTGGAGAAGGGATAGCCTACCCACTCCAGTATTTTGGGGCTTCCCTTATGGCTCAGCTGGTAAAGAATCTGCCTGCAATGCAAAGAGTCGGACACGACTAAGCCCCNAGACCCTGGTTTGATTCCTGGGTCAGGAAGATCCACTGGAGAAGGGATAGCCTACCCACTCCAGTATTTTGGGGCTTCCCTTATGGCTCAGCTGGTAAAGAATCTGCCTGCAATGCAAAGAGTCGGACACGACTAAGCCCCTTCACTTTCACTTTTCACTTTCATGCACTGAAGGAAATGGCAACCCACTCCAGTGTTCTTGCCTGGAGAATCCCAGGGACGGGGGAGCCTGGTGGGCTGCAGTCCATGGGGTCACACAGAGTCAGACACGACTGAAGCGACTTAGCAGCAGCAGCAGCAGCAATGACCTGGGTTCAATCCCTGGGTTGGGAAGATACCCTGGATAAAATTGATTCCTAAGAACCAACATTTTACATCTGCCTGACAAATGACCTATTATTTCATGGAATGATGCAATGTTTTTAGAGGTCTTTTTGTAATACTGAGGGCTTCCCAGGTGGTTCAGACAGTAAAGTGTCTGCCTGCAATGCAGGAAACCTGGGTTAAATCCCTGGGTTGGGAATATCCCCTGGAGAAAGAAATGGCAACCCACTCCAGTATTCTTGCCTGGAAAATTCCATGGATGGGGAAGCCTGGTAGGCTACAGTCCATGGGATCAAAAAGGGTCGGACATGACTGAGCAACTTCACTCACTCTTTGTAATACTCATGCTGAAAATGGAAGTGAATGTAATTGCCCATGACTGCATCCAGAAAAAAATGTATGTAACATAAAAGATGAAAACAAATCATAATGGAGATGAAAAAGGAAGAGCAAATTCCCCAAATACTATATATGGATAACATCTTTAGGGAAGAGCCAGTGGAGGTAGAGAATTAGGTACAGATGGATAAAGTGTCCTGTGGTCTACTAAAGATCCTGTTCTAATATAAATATTAGAAGGCCCTCTTGCAAATCAATATTTTTAATGCATTGTTGTGTCAACTGGCTAATACTGACATTTAAGGAAGACATTGGAATTTGTCAAAAGAGGCAAAGAGACACCTCTAACACTGTAGATCTTCTAATACAACTGTGGGTTTGAGGCATAATCTCATAATGAACTACACAAGAATACAAGAATTAGATAACAACCGAAGTTAGGCAAAAGATGTTCCAATAGAGAATGGGATTAGAAAGCAAGTGCATTGACAATACATAAGTGTTAATCAAGTTGTACTGGATATAGATGAACTGCATTTAGCTGTGGGGTTATAACAAAAGTAAGACACGACTGACCTCAGGACATTCTCAGTTTGTCATGGAGACAGTCTTACTGTTTCAGTAAAATATCTGTGTTGCAATCCTTTTACATCTATTCCATCTCAAAACTTATAGTCTTACACTCAAAGCTTATATTCATCATCTCAAGGCATCAACTTTTTCATAACATCTCACTCTTTCATTAATACTGGACCCACACCCTATCCTCTACTCCAATATATCTCCAAAGTGATTCTGTTTCATGGTGTCTCTCTACCCAACATTTTCAAAACTTTAGTTGTTCCTGCTATCTATCTGATCCCCTCCACGCTGCCTATTTCAAATTCCAAAGAGAAGACCACTGATGGGATATGGCCATGTTTTCAGGACAGGACACATTATGGCTTGCTTATATCCTGCAGGTAAACCCTCCCTGGATAAGTGCCCTTCCTGATCCCAGGGCTCATCAATAAAATGGATTAATAGTCCATGAGAAACCACCTAGTTCTTTTGAGAGTGAAATGTGATATTATAAGCCATGTGTATAGAACTGGCACCTTGCAGACACTCAAGATATGCTATTCCACTTTTTTCTTCCCCACCTTCTAATTCTAGGGCACTGGTTATTTTCCTTTCCATCTGTAACGAGGAATCCTTTTGTGATCCAGGGACTAGAAACCTTCCTCTGACTGGAACATGGCAGTCATTCAACATCTCCCGTCTGCTCTCACTAAGTTCATCTGATCCAATGGGAATGGAGAATTTCAGACTGCTTCATGGGTCACTCTGGAAAATTCCAAATTGAAGCTTTTTTGAGAAAGGAGACATTACCTCAGAACTTCCACATGTAGCTATTATGGAGTTTCTGTTTATGTGAATGGATATTTTCACCAGATATTGGAAAAATGCTAAAGCTCAACTCTAGTGCAGTAAAGGCAGCTCATTTAGCCATTAGCTTAAGGTACTATGAGAAATATAGTCTAATTAGACAAATGCTCCATGAGAACTGTGGCCAAAGCAAATTATTATTTCAAAAAGAGAAAAATATATAAAGAAATAACAGATGTCTGTCATTTTCTTTTTGTCAGTGCCTTTGAAAAAACAGACTTGGTCTCAAATGAATGCCTTAAATTCCAAATGACCATTGAGAAATTAGGGAAGCCTACTCTCTCTGCTGATTGGATGGATGAACAGATGAGTGTACAAGGTGTTGTTTGTTTTTTTGTTTAATTTTTATCTATTGTGAATAAAGCAGTGGAATATTTACTGAGGGGGGCTTTAGAATGCTTCTTGGGGGACAGGCATTTGAAGAAAATAATAAAGGATGAGTAATTAGAAGTGAAGTTTGGGGAAAGAATATTTTTGATTGAATAGAAAGTATAGAGAAAGGCATACAGAAAACTAAAATAAATATAATTTTATCTCCCATGTAATGAACAGTAAAAGTACCTCTTCACTTTCATTTGTCAATAGAAAGATGACTTTTTTCCAAAAGAAATCAGAAAACTTCAAAAAGTACATAAAATATGTTTTTAGTAAACAATATTTTCTTATTAATTTATAACCCATTTCTTTTTTTTAAATATATGTACTTTGGATAAAAGCAATGAGCATACGCTTGATTTGAAACTAGAAAAATTCTATAATCTAAAATATAATTTTTATTGCCCATGTTTCTACTATTCTTATTCATACAAATACATATTNACAGAAATGAATCTTGACTTCGCCAAATTTCCCCTGGGGTTGGGTAAGGGTTGGGGGTAGGAGCGCCATAATTGTCCTTGTTGCAAATCACTGTCCATATGTATGAACATAGATATGTATTTATTTGAAATTATCCCAGAAATGTTACAAATTTTCAAACTGGCTTCTCTGAAAAGAATTGAGATGAAGTCACAGCAAGATTGAATGCTTTTGGAAGTATTCTACAGCAAAATTTCTGTTTGTGTGCAAGTAATAAGAAAAAAAAGAAAGTGATTTGGAAAGGGAGTTTTGTTTGTTATTATATTTTATGCTTTGTTTTTCAAACTAAAATTTCTATATGCATTCTATTACTATAGGAGAAAAATCAACAAAACAAAATTTTGCCTGAATTTTTTAGGAAGGTAGTTCTCAAGGTCATCTTCTTTCACCTCTGACATAATGTCCAGGAATGACTGAGTTGTGCTCCTGATTACATAACATTTCCTTAAGAGGAAGCAGGAACTTTGCAAACACAGATATAGGAGTAGTTTAGAAGAATTTTCGCTGATGATGATTTCCTCTTCTTGAACACAGGATCTGAATATTTTGGATTCACGTGAAAAACAATGCAGGCTTAAGGGTATTGGAGATTCCACCTAACACTTTCTAATGGAAGACTGGCAAAAAGTTGTATTGAATAGATTACTTCCTATCTGAAAATCTCTAAATTTGATTAGCTGTTGAGATTGCATTGGGGGAAGAAAAAAATCTAGCCCAAAATTTGTTTTTGAAACAGCTCATAACTTGCTTTAACAATGGTAACAGTCAATTAGTGTAAGAATTTTAATATCACTGGGCTGACTGAGAGTAGATCTGCTAGTATTTTTATGGTACAAAAAGTTCTCCTTTCTCCCTGTCCCCTACCTCATCCTCTCCCCAAGTCAGCACAGCCAAAAAATTGTGCAAGTGGCAGATTACTCTTAAAGGCCTCCTGGCAGGAAAAACTCTCTTGGATTTTGTCCTTTCCCTTCCATATATCTGTTCAAATGATTGATCTGTGCTTCAGTTTCCAAATCATTATTGGCAGCTAACTGGAGTTTAGAAAGATTTATTATTTTTAATTTAAAGCATTGCATTCTGAATATAGATTACAAAGTGTAACCGTAGATAGAGCTCTTTCTTAAACCCCACACACTTCAGCACCATCAAACAGTCCAGGAGCTCTTTTATGGTTTTCAGCTTCTCTCCAGGGTATATTTTTCTTTCAAAGAAATATTTACTTTCAGTCCAGCAGGGGCTTATTTGAATCTAAGTTTACAAAAGCTGTGGAATCAAGCTAGAATTCCCTGTAGGCACTTTCAGATTTTAAAATTTGGATTTTTTTTTTTTTTTTTTAATATGTTGGGGCTTCCCTGGTGGCTTAGTAGTAAAGAATCCACCTGCAGTGTNTATGTGAAAGCAAAGCACGATGCCTCCTGGTGGTCAGATGTTTGATGTAGTTAATAGCATGACAAGAGAGCTTGGAATTTTCATTTGTCAAATGGGAAGCAGAGATGAAGATGAGAGGAAAAGCTCTCACGTGGATGATGATGGACCAGGTCAGACAAGGTGGGAAAAGAGATGGTTAGCTGTGACTGAGGTCTCTGCCCTTGGCCTCACTTAGGTCTCTAATATGCCTAGAACTGCCAGTATGGGAGCCTTTCAGATGGGCTGAACCATCAGAAAGACTATACCTGTGGCACCTGGGATGGGAGACAGACTGCTTCACTCAAGAGGGCGAGAAAGTCACCATGTTATCACTGGGCTTAGAACACAGATCTCAGCCACCAGGGACATGGGGCAGGCAGGTTTGAGGAAGAGGAAAGAGGTTGTATAGAGCAACGTTTAGCAAACTATAGCCTGTGGGCTGATCTGGCCCACTGCCCGTTTTTGTAAATAAAATTTTATTGGAGCACAGCCATCCATTCATTTGCACATCATCGTCAACTGCTTCTGCTTTATAACGGCAGGGTTGAGTTGTTGTGACAGAGACTGTGTGTAATAGTCACTCAGTTGTGTCTGACTCTTTGTGACCCCCACCAGGCTCCTCTGTCCACGGGATTCTCCAGGCAAGAATGCTGGAGTGGGTGGCCATTCCCTTCTCCAGGAGATCTTCTTGACCCAGGGATCGAGATTCTTCACCATCTGAGCCACCAAGACAGAGACTATCATGACTTGCAAAACTGAAAATAGAACCTCCCTGCCCTTTGAGAGAAAGACTTGCCATCTCCTGTTCTAGGTTGTGGGTCCCTCAGAGGAGGATACCCCTAGTGGTCCTTAGGNTCACGCGAAGAGTTGACTCATTGGAAAAGACTCTGATGCTGGGAGGGATTGGGGGCAGGAGGAGAAGGGGACGACCCAGGATGAGATAGCTGGATGGCATCACGGACTCGATGGATGTGAGTCTGAGTGAACTCCGAGAGATGGTGATGAACAGGGAGGCCTGGCGTGCTGCGATTCATGCGGTCGCAAAGAGTCGGACATGACTGAGCCTGAGCAAATGAACTGAACTGAACTGAACTGAAACAGTGTTGCAAGAAGCATTCTGGTATGCATTTCCTGAAGGCCCAGCAAAGGCCCAGCAACTCTTGGGCTTCCTTTCCAAGTTTAGATGTTTTCATATCAGTTTTCCTTAAAATAATTAGAGCTAAGTTTAATAGAGCCTAGAAATATCTTGGAGCAAACTACTATCCTTCCTTTTTAAAATGCTTGTTTTTATACTGATTGAGTACCAACTGCAAGCCAGCTTTCCATCTTAAACTGCTGCAGCAGCTGCTCCTTGCTGGAGCAGGAAGTGTCCTGCAAAGTTTTGATCATTGCCGGACTCGCCACACTGGGAACAAGCTTCCCCACCTGCAGGCTCTATAACTGGTTTGTAAACTTTCACTCCTCTGGAAACTAACAGAGATGTATAAAAGGCAGAACAGTCAGCCTCAAGACCGAGTTAGTAATGACGTCCTTTGTAAAACGACCAGCTATTTGTTCAAATAGAAAAATAAAAGCCCAGCAGAGGTTTGTATATTTGGTGTGTGCAGGCATATAGGGTGTCAGGATACTGGAGAAAGCTACACGGCGCCAAAACACATGATTTTTGAGCCTTTATCACTCTAGAGAGTGATCATATTTCTTGCTACTCCGTGAAAGTAGAGTTGCAAGATTTAGGAAATAAAAACACAAGGTACCCAGGTAAGTTTGAATTTAAGATAAACCACAAATAATTTTTATTTTATCCCATATATATTATATAAAATTATATTATGATAATACATGGGATACATATACAAAGTTATCTGTGGTTTATCTGAAATTCCAACTTATTAGGTGCTTTATTTTTTTGAAAGAAGAAATGTGCTCCCTGCTCCCACCTTGAACTTTCTTTGCTTTTGTCTCTGTCTCAGAAACATACAGCAGAAGGAGTCACCTTTTCCTGCATACTTGGGGATGTTCATGTCATGACCACAGCTCCTGTCGGTACAGAAGGAGCAACTAGTCCCCAGATACTTTGCCTAAGCGGTGAGCTCACTGATGGTTATCTTACATCTACTATTCTTACTTTCTGGGTTGAGGGATCTCTGTATTCCCAACCTCCTCTCTCCCTCTGACCATGAAAAATGGTCCAGTCCCTGACCTATGTCTGAACTCTCTTAATTGCATCCTTTCTGTATTCTCTGCCTCTTCTGCACTTCCAGGGTCTGAACGGGTTTCGTATCCTAAAGCTTCAAGCTAAGACTGTGTAATCAAAAAATTCAAGTTTTGTTACCTGCACGGGGTAACAGGGAAAGTCACCACCTGAACCTGTTTCCTATCTGAAAAATGAGTGTTGGATTTGGTTAGGAGATACTCAAGACGATTTCTATATCTGACACTCTGTGGTTCTAAAAGACTTGTCCCCTCCAGATCTAGTTCTGGCCACAGCTCTCATCTGAACATCCCTCCTTGTCCCGTCACTGCCTGTATCCTAGCTTGACAGAAACCATCCACCTGTCTCTGAGGGTAGGGGCATCAATCCCTGCTCTTCTAAACACTGGACTCAGCTAACATCATAAATTGCCAGTTTTAAAAGTTAGCACAGTGCCTAACCAAAGAAAACACTTGCCTTTTTTGTCACAGTTAATCAATACAGAAATTCCTAATGGTGTAAATTACTGTGTTGTTTTAAATCAAGCTATTTACATATTAATAAAGTTCAATACTATATAGATAGTTGTAACAATCCTAAAGTGGGTTGATTTTTGCTATGTAGAAATCTTTATAAGAAAATGTGACCATGAACATAAATATATGCTTTAAAAAAACATAAATACAAGATCCTATTGTATAGCACAGGGAACTATATTCACTATCTTATAATAAACTATAATGGAAAAGAAGTTGAAAAAGAAAAAAACTGAAGCAGAACTATCTAACTTGTAGTTTAAAAATATAGAGAACACTAAGTACATTTTATATTCACTATAATATTATAGTACAGATCCTTTTTGTACATTAAATGCTAAAAACACCAGCAAAAAAAAGATGTATATATACACATGAACAATGNCAAAGAAAACACTCGCCTTTTTTGTCACAGTTAATCAATACAGAAATTCCTAATGGTGTAAATTACTGTGTTGTTTTAAATCAAGCTATTTACATATTAATAAAGTTCAATACTATATAGATAGCTGTAACAATCCTAAAGTGGGTTGATTTTTGCTATGTAGAAATCTTTATAAGAAAATGTGACCATGAACATAAATATATGCTTTAAAAAAACATAAATACAAGATCCTATTGTATAGCACAGGGAACTATATTCACTATCTTATAATAAACTATAATGGAAAAGAAGTTGAAAAAGAAAAAAACTTAAGCAGAACTATCTAACTTGTAGTTTAAAAATATAGAGAACACTAAGTACATTTTATATTCACTATAATATTATAGTACAGATCCTTTTTGTACATTAAATGCTAAAAACACCAGCAAAAAAAAGATGTATATATACACATGAACAATGAGAAGAAAATTCAAAAGAAAGTAAGCGTATTTAAATTTTTCAAATTTTTTAAAGAAAATTACTCATGTTCACAAGGGTTTCTATGGTTTTAACACACCAAATATTTAAAAATCCAAGTTCTGTGGTGAAAAGCTAGAAGAACCAGTTTGATGAAGCACTTTAATTTTTCACAAACAGAACCTTCCAAACCACAGGACAATTTATCTTTTTTATTTACATGTAGGTCATTGTTACATTTTTATTTAGACATAGAAATTTATACTGTACAATGATAAAGTGAAACACATCAATTACAGGAATTAGAGAATCAAAGGAATGGTCCTTAGAGATGATCTAATCCAGTGTTTTGTAAACTTGCTTCTTCTGACCCACCATAAATACTTTCACAAGACAGTACTTACCCTTACTGTGGCTGAAGCTGTCTGATATTTTTATTCTATTCTATTTCATTATTTAAAAATAACTGTGACCTACCTTATTTGTTTCATGACCTATTAATGGATCATAACACACCGTTTGAAAAACACTAAAAGACATCTCAGTGCCCTCATCTTAAAAATGGGAAAGTCAGAGGATATTGTGGTAAATAACTTGATTGAGATTAGTTCAAGTAATCATGTAATCATGAGAAGATAAAATATGCTAGTGAGGGCATGACTCTATTCAATCAAAACACTAAACAGAGAATGGACAGTGGGATGTGTTGTGCATATTAAGTCAATGCCTTAAAAATTAAGAGGAAAATTTAAAAATGAGAAGAGGTCCACCACTTAACTTAGTATGTACTATGCATTAAGCACAAAATAAGCAAAAGAGAAAAATTAGAATTAAGATCAGAATCTATCAAAAACCATTAGCATATTTTTCACTCATTCCCTAATCTCTGCCTATAAAAAGTTATTTTGCCCAACAGAAAACAGAGAGACAAGAGAGAAAATCAATGAAACCAAAAGGTTCTTTGAGAAGATCAATAAAATATAAACCTATTGTCCATACTGGTCAGAACCAAAAGAGAGAAGATAATCAATATCAAGAATGTGAGAAGTGAACATCACAATACTGTCTATAGATATTAAAAGGACCATAAAGAATATTATAAACAACTTTCTGTAATTAATAAGAGCCTGGATAAACAAATTCTGCTATATCCATGCAATGGAATACTACTCAGCAANAAGATTCTTTGAGAAGATCAATAAAATTTATAAACCTATTGTCCATACTGGTCAGAACCAAAAGAGAGAAGATAATATCAAGAATGTGAGAAGTGAACATCACAATACTATCTATAGATATTAAAAGGACCATAAAGAATATTATAAACAACTTTCTGTCATTAATAAGAGCCTGGATAAACAAATTCTGCTATATCCATGCAATGGAATACTACTCAGCAATTAAAAGGAATGAACTTTAAGTCAAGCAATGACATAAAGAAATCTCAAAATAACTAAGCATATATAGAAAGAAAGGCCTTATACAGAGTGTATATTCTGTGATTCTGTTTATATAAAGTTATTAAAGAGAGAGAGAGGTATGCAGTGAATCCTCCCCACCAGTGAAAGTAATCATCCTCAAGAAAACATTCATTTCCTGCTTTTGCCTAATAGCTTTATTTTGGGGAATCAATAAAGATTCCAAGTTGTTTCTCCATGGTGGACACAGGCCAAGAACTTGAGTCTGCCCTGGGGCCCCAGCTAATGCCTGGGTTACCTTATAGAAGAACACCAGTGGTCATAACTCACTGCCTTACTAAGACATATTACATTTCAGGCTAAATACCTCAGATAACCGATGACTAAGATACACTTTTTGCCCTTGAAACCTCACAGTCCAGGTAGAGGACAGACTAGTAAGCAAATAAGTATAATAAAACGTTATCACCTTACTATTGGGATGGCCATATTAAAGGTGAGTATAAGATGCCTTAAAAAAAAAAAGGAACCATCTAACCATATAGCAGATTAAAAGTATTAGGACTAAAGGAGCAAATATTAAACTGAAAGGAAAGAAAATTTTCAGCTTACTTTAGAATCTCTGAACCACCCATGATGAAAAGAGTTTCTAAATCAAATCCAGCTTGTATTTCCAGGCCAAACTACAGCCACTTCTATTTCCCACTCAAGCCAGCAAAACATTTCTTTCCAACTGGGTTGTCTCCTCTCATCCGTCAAGCAGCACTTTAGATATGATACTTTCCCCTCAAGGGGGAAAAGGAGCTGTGTAGTAGAAAAGTGTTATCTTTACTTTCCCATGGAAGCCTCTGAGCTCTTCGCTGTTCCTCAAAAAGACCCAGAAAGCAAACAGATCAACAAACAAAAAGTAAAAGTAGATTATTTGGGTAATACCCCCATATCTGGTTCTGAGGACTTCTGGTCAAGGGAGGAATCTATTCCCTTGGTTGAATTTTGGCATTCCTGGATCCTGACACAGACGTGTACTGCAAACTCTGACCATAATCCTTCTCCTGGTGTTTATCTGTGTTGCAAGGTTTACATGTATAATCTCCAGAATCTCCACTGCTGTTCATTGTCCCATCAAACGAGTAACAAATGATCACCTAGCAATAAGAACTAGAAAAATCTGGCATCTATACAAGTTGAAACAACCACCCCGGAAACCTGCATGTAATCAGTATTCATGCAGTGGATCTGTGTGAAGTGGGGAGAAAAGGATGCAGTCAGCAAATGGAGAATAAACAGCACAATGAATATCTGTTGAATGAAAAAAGGAACCCAGCAAGGTACACAGTAATTAATGTGTGGCAAGGAATGAATAAGTGAATTATACCAAATGTACATCCTTCTATTTAGGCTTTTGTTGAGGGTGAGAGTAATAATCAGTAAATGCCAATTTTCTTCCTCGGTTTATAACTTCATTTTAAGGCAAGATTGATAAGAAACTTAAAGAATAAGTTAAATGGGACATGCTTTAGAGATTTCATACATATTATTTGTGGTATAAATTGGCTTTAAGTCTGGATTTAAGAGTTGTGGCACAAATAATTCTTTACCCCACTCCCTAAAATATCACCAAATCAATGCTTCATATCTAGGGAGCTTACCCTAATTCCAAAAGCTACCCAAATCACATTTTCTGGAAGGAGTTAAAAAGGTTAGCAAATTTGGAAAACCACCAAGTAAATTGCCAAATAATCCCTTTGTAACAGCCTGTTTTGAATTATAGCCTAAAAAAATGTGAGCTGATGAGGGTTTAAAGCCAAGGAAGCAAGGAAGCAGATTCAGTTTTGGAGCTATCTGTGACATGATATTTGCCAGTATAAATGCTAAAAATCTCTGGTTCTAAAATCAGATAGACCTGGTTTTGAATCTCACACTCTGTGACTTTCAGCACGTTACGAACTCCCATGCACCAATTTCCTCATCTATAAAATGGGATTAGTATCCACATTTCTTTGCTTTATTATTGACAACCAGCATTCATCCTCCCCACTTACATGCTCTCCCCTATATCCCAGGACTGAAAGGCTGGTAATTAGATGCCTCAGACTTCATTTATTTCATGGTTCTCAAAAAGAAATACATTCTGACAATGAAATGTATAACATTCTGTAAGACATGGAAGTTTAAGAATTAGCAGATGTGAAGTTTCGCAGCAACTTCTAAGTTTTCCCTTCTAGTTATCAGCCTGGGTGCCACAGGATGGCTGTGACCAGCTGTAACCATAGGCAGTAGGTTCTTGTAGTTTCCTGATCTGAGTAGTAACAGCAGCTTCTCATGCTAAGACTGCAGTGGCAAAGCTGTATCTATTTGAGTTTAAGTTTCATATCCGAAGAGTGCCTTTTGTATAAATGATCCTTGAATTAAAACACTTCCTTTGGCATATATATAATTGTTTGTGGAATGTCCTATAAAACTGAAGACTTCGGAGTTCTCCACAGCCATGTGGAGGAATTTCTTCATTATCCTGCTGGTACTTTAAGTAAACTAATTTATTTGGTTAATATAACCATTTCTAACACCTTAGTTATAAAATCATACCATATTTTAAAATAAACTATTTTTCTTGGTTAAGAAAAGTACAATTTATAAAATTCAAACATATGTTTAGAAACCAAATGAAATTTGTGTTTACCAAGAGCCTGGTAGGCTACAGTCCATGGCGTCACAAAGAGTCGGACACAACGGAGTGACTTCACTTCACCTCTTCCGACTACATTTGTAACATCAGCCTTTCAACCTCTTCTTAGAAGCTCTAATTCCTTCTATTAAATCCTTCCCTACTTGAAACACCTAAGGTGCTTTCTGTTTTTCTGAATCTTGAATGATATCTATTTGAGTTTAAGTTTCATACCCAAAGAGTGCCTTTTGTATAGATGATCCTTGAATTAAAACACTTCCTTTGGCATGTATATAATTGTTTGTGGAATGTCCTATAAAATTGAAGATTTCAGAGTTCTCCAGAGCAAGGTGGAGGAATTTGTTCATTATCCTGCTGGCACTTTAATTAAACTAATTTATTTGGTAAATATAACCATTTCTAACACCTTAGTTATAAAATCATATCATATTTTAAAATAAAATAGTTTTCTTGGTAAGAAAAGTACAATTTATAAAATTCAAACATATATTTAGAAACCAGATGAAATTTTTGTTTACTAAGAGCCTCTAATACCCCATTCTTTAAGACAGAAACTTGAAAGGATTAGTTCTGTCAATGGAAACATAAATACTTTACATGCTTGTTTATTATTCTCCCACCTAATTGACATGCCGCACTTGAAGTAACAGAACTTCATTAGCAACTTTTATATTATTTTAATTAAAAACAAAAGAAAGCCAGGCAATTTGT
The DNA here is from genome assembly GCA_006410875.1 of Neotragus pygmaeus. Lineage (NCBI taxonomy): Eukaryota > Metazoa > Chordata > Mammalia > Artiodactyla > Bovidae > Neotragus > Neotragus pygmaeus. The sequence goes on from SJYV01020496.1 coordinate 2,413,165, forward strand.
TAGAAACACAGTCATTCTTTAATGATTCTGCTAAACTGTAGTGGAATTGAGAACAGCCTCTCTCATACCACATCCATTTACAGTCCCAACACTTTCCATGAGTATTGTATAGTATATTTGAAAATATTCCATACTGTATTAATGTAGCTTTCTTTCCCCATCCTGGGTAAGACTGTAACCTTCTTGAAGGCAAGTATATCCCTTTGGGGAAAACCTTGGCATAATGTTCTGCATACTAAAAATATTGTTGAGACCATGCCTCAAAGATTTGCAGAAACACCAGCTGAACCTTCAGCACCATTTCCTTTAGTGCCTGAGCTTTCCAAAGCCAAGTCCAGTCCACCCTTGCCTTAAGATAATTAATCTTATCTCTTAACCAATGCAACTGATTACACGGCACATTGTAAACATCCAAGGTACTCCCCAAAAGGTAAACAGCAGTAATGTTCAAGATCAAAGCCTCAGGTATGGGGTGCTGCTACTGTGGTTTGAGAGTCACGCCTGCCTGAGCGAACAATAAACACAGGCAGCTTTGATCGTGTCACTCCCAACATAGATCCTTCAGTGGTTCCCCACTGCCTTCAAAAGCCCACACTTCTTGGTGGACTCACCCTCCATACACACCCCTGCCATCTGGTTCCAACAAACCCTCCCAGCCTTACCACTACTCCTCACTTCTGTGAACAAATTCACCAATTAAGCCATACACAGTTTATTACGGGATTCATGGCCTCAAAATACTCTCTTCTCCTTCCTCTGTCTCTCGGCATCCTGTGCCTTCTATATCACCCAACTTCAGTCTCTCCTCTTCTCTGAACCATGAATAATGATCCACTTACTCCATATGGTAAGAGCAAATAACAGGAAGCTTCTTGTATCCTCACTAATCACTTTACGTGTATCATTTCATTTAATCCTCAAAACACTTCTACAAGGTAGAGTTATTTCCTTCGCAGCTGACTCACTGGAAAAGACCCTGATGCTGGAGAAGATTGGAGGCAGAAGGAGAAGAGGGTAATAGAGGACGATAGGGTTGGATGGCATCACCGATTCAATGGACATGAACTTGGGTAAACTCCAGGAAATGGTGAGGGACAGGGAGACCTGGCGTGCTGCGGTCCATGGGGTCTCGAAAAGTCAGACACAACTTTGCAACTGAGCAACAACAATAAATGGATGAGGAAACTAGGACAAATGCTGTAGTATTTTCAGACTTCACAATTTAACTCTCAGATAGTATTTACAGGTCATGCATGCTCCAAAAGACAATCTGGCTAATTTTGTCCAAAAACAGTTGAAGAAAATCTATAAAATTTCTTGAACAATGTAGTCAGTACTTTCAAATCTCAATGTAATCATCTCAAAATTGCAAGAGCTATATAATACAAGATACTTTATAACCAATAAGCACATGAAAATATGCACATGAAAATATACTCAACATAACTAATCAGTGTGTGTGTGTGTGTGTGCGTGTGCTCAGTTGTATCCAACTCTTTGTGACCCTATGGACTGTAGCCTGCCATGGGATTCTTCAGGCAAGAAAACCAGAGTGGTTTGCCGTTTCCTTCTCCAGGGGATCTTCCCAACCAAGGGATTGAGCCAATGTCTCCTGCATCTCCTGCATTGGCAAGCAGATTCTTTACCACTGAGCCACCGGGAAGCCCTACTAATCATTAGGGGAAAGGCAAATAAAAACCACAATGAGACACCATTTCACACTCATTACGGTGGCTATTATACTTTAACAGAAAAAACACTGTTGGTGGAAATAGGGAGAAATTGAAATCCTGTGGACTCTGCTGGTGGGAATGTAAAATGGTACAGCTACTTTGGAAAACAGTATGACAGTTCCCCCCAAAATAAACATAGAATTTCTATGAAATTAAATAGAAATGAAAATAAACAGATTCATAGAATGATCCAGCAATTCCACTTCCAGCGCATGCATGCTCAGTCATGTCCGACTCTTTGTGATCCCCTGGACCATAGCCCTTCAGCCTCCTCTGTCCATGGGATTTTCCAGGCAAGAACACTGGAGTGGGTTGCCACTTCTTCCTCCAGAGGATCTTCGCAACCCAGGGATTGTACCTGCATCTCCTGCATCTCCTGCATATTCTTTACCACTGAGCCACCTGAGAAGCCTCCACTTCCAAGTATATACCCAAAAGAACTGAAAGCAGGGACTCAAAGAGAGAACTATATAGTCATGTTCATAGTAGTAGTATTCATAATAGCCGAAAGGGTGAAGGAACTCAAATGTCCATCAGCAGATAAATAGATAAAACATGGTATATATATAAAATGGAATATTATTCAGCTTTGAAAAGGAATGAAATTCTTACACATGCTACAACACAAATGAACGTTAGGAATGTCATACTGAATGAAATAAACCAGTCACAAAGGGACAAACACTGTATGATTCTACTTATATGAGGTACCTAGAGCAATCTATTGCATCAGTCAGTTCAATCACTCAGTCATGTACAACTCTTTGCAATCCCACAGACTGAGGCACCCCAGGCTTCCCTGTCCATCACCAACTCCCGGAGCTTACTCAAACTCATATCCATCGAGTCGGTGTTGCCATCCAACCATCTCATCCTCTGTTGTCCCCTTCAATCTATCTCAAAGAGACAGAAAAACATTGGTTGCCAGGGGCTGCAAGGAAGAGTAGATGGGGACTTATTGTCTGCAGAGTTTTTGCCACCGTGTTTCAGGTTGGGATGATGAAAAAGTTCTAGAAGTGAATAGTGGTAACAATGTGAACACGCTTAATGCCACTGAACTACACACTGCAAATGGTTAAAGTGATCTATTTTATGTTATGTATATTTTACCATGATAAATAGTTTATGAAAATGCTTATATATCATGCATTTGTTCTCAAATACTCTGTGGGGGTGCAGAGGAGATATTAGGATCCCCCATTACTAAGATATGGGACATAAGGCTCAAAGGGATCCACTGACTTGTTCAAGATCCCTGGGGATCTTGTCTCAGTGCAGAAGTCAGACTCAGTAGGTCTGCATGGGCCGCAAGACTCTGCATTTCTAGCTGTCTCAAGCAATGCTGGGAGTCAACAGACCACAGCTCTGGGTGGCAACCAGACAGCAGCAGGACTGACTCAGAACCTGATTCGTTAGACTCACGAGCAAGAGTTCTTTCAACTTTTTCAGAGAATCTCTCAGAAATCACTCCACCCTCACATGGGAGTAAAGAAAAAAGTGTCTGCTGAGAATCAGATAGATTCTCATCATCTCCATGGATTGATTAATTTGCAGATTTCCACATGGCCATAGTCAGACTCACCTGTTGTTATGAATGCTCTGGAAACACAAGAAAGTTCTAAGTTACAACCTCCTTTGATCTTACACATTTTTTAAAATGTGACTCATATATTAATATACTTGGATACTTAATGCTACTTGTATATTAGCTAAAATAAAACTATAACAGAAACTAATTTGATTGCACATTACTTAAAGCTTTCCTTAACAACACTGCAAGTCAGGTGTACTTCACCTAGGGCATAATTTGTAATAGTGAGATGCATATTAAAAATACTTAGCATATATATTTTTTAATATTGATGCCCAGGACACACCTCCAGAGAGATAATTTGATTGGCCTGTCCAATTTTTGTTGTATAATTTTTTAATTTTCCAGGTGATTCTAATACCAGTCAAGGCTGAGAACCATTGACTTAAGATGAAATAGCAGCCCAAATTCAAGATATTTAATACATTGCATTAATCTCTATCCTTGGTGAGATTACTAGGCACCTGAAGAAAAGTCTGATATATTTTGCTTGCTAGCTGCAAATGCAAACAAGACATTTCAGACCTTTTATTGGGTCTAAGTGTGCTCTAGGAGCAAACTTTGTGTGAGAAACACAAAGGCTAATTTTAGCACCATTACACTTCAAACTGGACCCACCAGTCTATTTAAAATCATGGTTGGGCTTACCAGCTTAGCTCAAATCAATACCTACTTTACTTGCCTGCTGAAATACAACTTGCCACAATGGCCATATTGATGGTACCCTTCTTGTTGATTATCATCATTCATATTCAGCCATAATTTGGATATTGCCAACCAACATTTCCAGCCAAGGACAAGTCAGGATAATGTATATAAATTGTGCCTTATTGATCACAGAACATCTGCTGGCACTTAAGTACGTTGATATATAAACATGAACACAAGTTTGCAAGTTTGAAATTCTGATGTTCATAAAATTATAATTTATAATAAAATGAACACTGTTATGCATTTTTAAAATCACCTCCATAAAGATAAAGTGATGTAAGTGGGAGTTTTAAATTACAAAACAATTTAAAAGAATATAAAGTCCTAAGGGTTTTTTGAAAATGATTTATGGAAAGAAACTATTTTCCTTTTACACTTGATACAACTCAATTGCATTTTGCCTTTTATATGATGAAAAATAATTTTCCCAAGTCATAATTCCTGAAAAAAGAATGTATAATGTAATTAAACAGTGTTTTCTTAAGATAGGTATGTATATGCATATCTTTTCTTATTTTAATATTTCTGGAGTTCACAGTAAGATTAGTGGAATTGAGATATTGGAACGTGTTTCCCAAAGATAGATCAGCATCCATAAAGGAGAGGGGGTTGTTAAATAAAACACATGATCAAAGTCTCAACACCTGTCATGAAATGACTGCAGTTAATACTCTTTATTAAGAGTGAAAAGCTGCAGCTTTTCCCATTTAAAAAAAGAAAAGAAAGATAAACCAGGCAAATAGAGCACAGGTGTTGACCTGCCCTACCTCTGCTCAAAGTCTAAGCCAAGTGACTTCATCAGAGGGCACCTTCCAAAGTCAGGGAAATGAAGAATGAGTTTCAGGAGAAACTCAGGAATGACTTGTTCCTGGGTGAGTGGAGGGGACACTGTCCTGTCACTCACTTTTTTTACTCCGTTCCCATGGCAAGAGGAAAGCTGACACTCGGGGAGGGCCAGGGATGGTCTAGGACTAGATGCTTGAAAGAACATAGGCCACGTATGCTATATAACATGAATAATATGTCGAACATATTGATGGTGTGGGTTTTTATTCCACCCCCACAGTCATGTTCCCTGCAGACATTACCAAGCTTTAGAAAAGAGGGAGAGAAAATGCCATCTGGGAAAGACAAGAATACAGCCCAGAGGGGTGGGTTAGCCGGGAAGGATGGGTAAGTAAAAGAAAGGCTTCCAGTTCTGAAAGAGTGGGGGAAGCAAAACAGCCAGAGTCATGGGTGCTGCCCCTCCTCCCACTCTGAACAGAAATTCTGGCCCTGGGTGGAGCGGGTTTCCCTGGAAGGGTGGGATGGGGGCAGTTTGAAGCCTTCATAACCCTGCTTTTCAGAAGGACTTCAGGAAGTGACTCCCAGGACTGGACATCTCTGTGCCAGCAGAGGGGAGCACCACAGAGTCAAATGGGAGCCCGCAAAGCAGAGAAGTGTCCTGAGTCAGTATTCCTGCCCCTGCCTTGGCTCCTGTGTGCTGTGCGGAGTGGAGAGAACAGGACTGCCAACGAGCTGAGGTGCTGGGGGTGAGTTGACCNGAATAAACTGTGATATGTCTCTGGGAATATCTTTTTGTCAAGAACACAGGTCAAAATAAAACATTGGAAGATTGTCACCGCTTGTTTTCTAACTGCTTAGGAATGGGACCATCTTGCCACTCTGTGGATGCCCACAGACAAGCTCCCCCCAGCCCTCCCGCCACCTCCAGCCTACTCTTTTCTTCCCCATCTCTGAGGGCGTCTCTCATGGTGGTGCGATATCTACCCAAAAAACCCAGAAGCTCAAGCACCAAACCACAGTCTCCTCCTTCCTCAGCCATCTCTGCCATCGGCCCAATGTCCCCAGGACATCAGCTCCATACTCTCTGCCTGACCGCCCACCTGGGTCAGGCTCCATCCGGGCTTCCTCACTTCCTGCTCTCGGGCATGGGCGCTTCTCCTCTGTGCTCTATCTGGAGCCACGAGATCTTCCATTTCTCAAAAATAATACTATCCTTTAAATTCTAAGTCATGTTCATTTTAGAAGTATTGAGCAAGGTTGGAAAGAATAATTAAGAAAGCAAATCAATCTATAACTCCATCACCTGAAGGAAACAATTGTTGGTTAATATTTTGTCATAATTTTCCAGGAATTTCTATACA